>DWAV01001763.1:0-12665 GCA_018231305.1 Noctuana lactifera | reverse complement strand
ATACGCATTCCTGCACAAAAACATTTTCTGCATTATTCAATAACGGGAGAAATTTTTATAGTGAAACTTCTAATTCTACCAATTGTTAATTACCGATAAGAACTACATTTTCTACATACATAGGTATTTTGAGTACATACAAAGTCGAAATATGCAAGTGTAAATTTGATACCTGCTATGGTAGACAGAATATACGAATAGGGTAAAACGTAGTAGAAAATATAATGTAGTGTGCTATCGACCTTAATGTGCAAGCAAGGCCGCGAACCCGGTCACTGACGCGCGCTACGAGCATGCCACGCTACGGCCACGCTGCGGCCACGCACCGCGGCGCCTTCTCTTCTCGTCACCCGCGACTCCCGCTCACTACAACTTGGTGCCCTGGGGCCTGTTTGACTTTGGAAAGTCCTAATCATATTAATTATGAATATATTATTGAACGTATTATAAGCAGGTTTATATAGGTATAAAAAATATAGGTAAGTAGGTATGTACTAACAGCGCATGCAAACTACTTTATGTGATTACCCTTAAGTAATACGCTGCCGTCCACTTCAACCACATATGACTAAAATCTCATCTAAAATGCTACATCTGAATCTCTGATCTTGAAGGGCAAAATTTCATAAAGGTTCGAAAGAGGAATGGCGTTATCATTTCTTCAATGATTGAACCAAATCTCTCATCTCATATCAATATATTCTCTTTAGAAAGATAGAAGTAACAGTGGCCGATGCACTGGCAATGACTATCTCGTTTATACAGATGTCTTAGTATATAAGTAAGAACCAAGTGGATGATAGCATAAGGTTGCGATGCATGGCAAAGAACATTTCCGTTCTGATTATTAACGCTCCGCCGATCCCCTAGGTTACATTACTGGTCTGCAGGCATGCATGAACTTGAGCGATGCAATAGAACATTATCTATCATTGCCATTACAAAGAATAAGTATAATTATGGTCGAAGTCCAACAGCTATGATACTTAAAGCAATTTGAGAAGATATTATTTTCTTTTTTTTAGGGGCCCAACAACCCCTTTTTGTCTTACTACTGGGAATAGGTTTCCTCCTCAGATATAAGAATGATATAAGGCCTTAAATGCACCACACTAGCTTAGGGTTAACTTTATATGCCTTTCAAGACATTTTGGAGAACTCTCGATATCCAGGTTTTGTTACAATATTGTTCTTTCACCGATCAAGTAATAATTAAAAAAGTTAATGGTGTGTTCAGAGATCGAACCCTGACCTATCGCAACTGTAAACCTGTATTTAAAAACTAAGTTATCAAGGGCCAGCTTATATAAGGCAGAAAACTGTTCGCGAAAATTTTGGCTCTCTCTACGCTAAATACTCGTAATAATATTTAAAACATGCAATCTCATTCTTCATCAATTAACATTGACGAGACCAAAAAGTGTACTTTCCTAGTACTAGTAATATTTACGATGGCTTTATACCATAGATATGTGCTATCAGTGTTGTCACGGATATGCCTTGATATTAAAACTATATAACACCAACCATAGGTTAATAAAACCCCATCCCGATCTCTGTAAATGTTAGCTGTTTCTTCGACAAAATACAACATCAAAGAATGTAACCCAATATGGGCTGATTCATATTACTTTCTGACTTACTTTATAACCTGTTTAACGTTCTTCATAGGTCAAACTGGTACATTGAGTTAATAGCAAGAAAACGTCAGGGCTCGCATACCATTGTATCCGGAAAGGTTCAAGAACTTTTGTAACAAAAACCTTATATATATAGGCAAACGATAATACCTACGTTTTCTTGTTCTTACCTACGACTATAGGTATTATTAATTATTATGTTCACTTACTACAACACAATCACGGCAAGCCTTAGCAAAGCTAAAAGCGAAAGCTAGATTAAGACTACTTATCGATCTTAATTTAAGGTGCCATTGTACACTTTTTAATAAGAAACTTACAACCAATTCTAATATCTTTTCACTTCTAAAAAATAAGGTTTCGTATTACAATTTTTTTAACTTATAAGTGGATAATGTTTTTAATTTAATTGCACAGCATTTTCATATTTAATCAAAGCTTACTACCTACTATAAATACCTGACTGACAGCTGTAACACTAAAATTGAATTTAATTCTGGCAGGTTTTGAAAAAACTTTTTAAAATAAATTTACACACGTCTGGGATGATCGTCCATAATTATATTATATTAATTTTTAGTTATCATTTATTGATAATAAGATGTAAAATGCGAAAATTGTCTTGTGTGATCGTATATACCCTGTAATTGACGGCTTTTATCTATCTAACACTACGATCTAACATAATAATATATATTATGTCATTTGTTTCAGATTTTGCCGTACCTACTGGCCAACTGTCAACCTTTGCACAATCATGCCGATCAAGACCTGACCGAGGAAAATGCGAAAAGAGGAAATTACAATGCTCAAAATATACCAAAGCTCGAAAACGTTTCTACATTGCAACAAGAACAAATAATATCTGTAAGAATTACATCTTCTGTTGCAGTAGGCAGAGGTCGAGCAAAATCAAACCATAAAATTGTTGATAATTATGAAATTAATGTAAATAATTCTGCTGCAGCGACTACGCTAGCTGCCGATCCAAGTGAAACTATTTATTCAACAAAAACACCAGAGATTAGTACTGCGCTAACAACTGAAGATTTTGAGAGCATAACTGAAATTCCTCCGAGCTTAGTAGGCGCTAATATTGAATACATAAAACAACTCCAAGCAAAAAAGGAAACTCGTGGCGTCAATAACTTCGAACAAATACATTCATTTCAAATTGATCCTGTACAAGTCACTATTAATGATACTCAATTCACCGTAACTGACTCAACTATGCTAACAACCCTAGAACCTGATAACGAAAATTACGAAACAACTGAATACGTACCACTTGCCCGATCAATCCCTTTGTCATATTCTTCAAAAAATTACATACAAGATTTAGTACAGAAAGCTCTGGAAGAACATCATAATCCAAGATTGACAACTGTACGATTTGACGTAGTGCATGATACATCACGAAGGGCATACAACGAGCCTAGAAATAGCGGATACGTCAATGCAGATGCGATGCCTTCAATGATGCCCGAAGCATCATTTGTAAATAATGCTCCACAAATCTATAGTCAGCCATCAAAAATTTATAGTGAACCTGCCAAATTTTATAGTGAACCCGCAAAAATTTATAGCGAACCTGCTAAAATTTACAGCGAACCCGCTAAAATATACAGTGAACCGGCTAAGGTTTACAGCGAGCCTGCAAAATTTTATAGTCAACCCGCTTCCTTGCATTTACCAGCAGAAACAAGGCCAAGTCCAACACCATGGTTACGCCAATCCGAAATTCCTGACTTTAGTAGTACTGTCATCAGTACAACGCCCCTGACATCTATTACAAATCAACCATTCGTACCAAACTCACATCGAATGTCAGAGCATCAGCCAGAAAAAAATTATGAAGTCGATGAAAAGGTCAGCGTAATGACTGACGGACGGGCTCATGGTGTTCAGCCTACGGATCCGGAAAACTGTAAACAGGAAAAATGTAAAGTGGGTTATGTAGTTGAGGGTAGACAATACAGAAAATATAGGGTGGAGGAGAGGACATCGGATGGTTTTATTGTAGGCGAGTATGGAGTGGTAAGGAATGAGGACGGGGCATTGCGAGGAGTCAGGTACACCGCCGACAGCGAAGCCAGCCCTCGTCTCATACATGACGCGCTAATGAAGTTCCTACAGCTCAAGTAGATTATATTATGTATACCTAAGTAGTACTTACTCTAAACTGCCTGGCAAAGTCTATTTTGTTCATGTACCTACTTATAACGGAGAGTGTTGCATAACTATCATGTAAAGCAATACTTTGTGTATTTTTAGGCTGATTTTTAATTTTTTAATACACATTGTATATATACGAAGACTGAACAAAATTATTGATTTTCAAACACCAGATATTCCGCGCCAAATGTTTCTATTATAATTAAATGTATTTTTTCTTCATTAAAGTTGTATTGTTTTATAATAAGTATGTATTTACGTTATAACTGCCTGTATTAAAACTTTAAAAAACAAACACAAGTAAATATCTTCATAGGTATGTAAAAAATTACCATATAGAGAAAATATTAAGTAAATAAGTATACTGCGACAATCTGTTAAAAGAACTATTGTAATAGGCAAGAATGGTATAAACAAGTATCTAAAATGTCATCAATAAAATTTTATACAGATAAGCACATGCTTTTTACACTGTTGATTACCATAACGAACGTACCTTTCAATAACCTACCTAGATTTTAATTTCATTAATAATTAGTGATGCAAATCAGTATATAAAACTATATTTCTAATTATAATCGAACTGTGGTGCCATTTAATAATTTTATCAATGATCATTTCTAAACTATTTTTTAAACGTTTTTATTAATAAACGTAGTAAAATATGTAGTCAATGATGTAGGTATATAGGTAAGTAAATAATTTTCCTATTAAACATTGAAAAGTTACATGAATGTTTCCTTTTTAACCGATTAAAAAATTACTTGACCTAAAAATATCCACTAGTTTTTTTAAGTATATTTTACGGAAACATCTGAAGAGCGACGGGCGAGCCCGTGACGAATGATTCCAAAACTATAGCCTTGTTTTTAAGAGGAAAAATGGGCGCCTAGAAAGAATAATAGGCAGTACCGGGATGATAATGATAATAGGGATAAGTTGGAAATTGCTGGACTTTTAAAAATTTTAAACAAAAAAATAGCTACGTAAAAATATACTTTCGTATATATTTTAATACATTTCGTACCAAATTAGGTGATATGCAGGGAGCTTAATTAAGACTATAGGTATTTATTATCAATGTTGATCTCCCAGTTGAGATTTGCGTAGTTACGATCAAACTTTGGCAACTTCTAAGGTTTTGATTCACAGTAGTAACCAATAATTACCCATTTACTATCATATGGCGGTACATCCCATCATCCCAATCCCAACAAAATGAAAAACTCATTTCATTGTTCCAGAAGACGAACAATTGTAATTTTATTCAGTGTAATAATTATTATCTAACGCTACACTTTTAACAATATAATCTTACTTATTTTCAAACACTTAAAGCAAACGCCTGATAACAGTTTGTGCATAGTAACAACAATTCACACGTGGAAGCACATTCACTTAACCAGACGACCAACTTTTGAGTTGGTAAAATTTGGTCCGTTAGCCACTCGGCATTAAACATCAACAAAGAACATGATATTGGCACCATCTCATGATCAATAAATAGTTAGTTATCCTTTTTAAGTATTTTAAACTGTTTTGGCATTTCATAACTTTGACGATTAAATTATTATATATCAGCAGTAATTTTTTTGATATTATAAAAAATATCGATAATTCCATATTTTATTAATTATAATTAAATTACAATAAATAAGCTTCATGTACCAACAAAAAAGTAGGTTGTCTGTTATCTCGTGGTCCTTATTCTATATAATAACGGTATCACACTATGCAACTTCAAAATGTACAATATTTTGTTAAACAGCAATAATAAAGTAACAGTGAACTATCTGGTATATTTATACTTAAAATATTTTTATATTAGATATCTAATCCATCAATTAGGCAAATATTAATAGTAAACATTTTTCAAAGAGCTCGTAGCTACGAAGCGAATAGAAGTAACAAGCGAATTTTCTTCGGTTTTGTAAGGGTAATTAGTACCTAGGTCCTAGGTACATTATATTATTAATATGCACATACACACATTCTTACGCAAAATTAGGTACATGTTCTACATAGTAGGTATAACTACATTTAAATTATAATTAAGTATTAAAATGACAGGGATAGCCGTTGCATCCAATAAGAAAATCTAATGAGTTCAAAATGTGGCTATATATATTAATATTATATATACTACACTATATCAGGAAATTAAGTTCTACATCCTGGTGTCTTGCTTTAAAGAAGAATTGGCTTCAAGCCCGCGCTTTAGTGTAGTTAGCCGCAACGGCTCAAGCTCAAATAAAATATAATTATGACATGTAACGTTGATATGTTATGTAGCTCAACGCAACGTTTTGATAATTTCTATAAACAATGCAATAAAGTAAGTAAGCTTGTAGACATTGAAATCTCGTAAATAATTATGATCACTACGACATTAACAAATGAGTAACGTCTATACTACATTACCATACCATCACACCGTGATACACTTACAATATTCGTGAACAAAACTAGCTAACATTTTTTTATTAAGCATACTCCGGCGTAGGGAGTATCGTATTGAAATAAAGCCATTAATGTTATTGTTGCACGCTTAATATTAAACTCACATTCATACGAGACTCATACTTAATTTATTTATATATCTATTAAAATTGAATATAATTGTATGCAACGTTACAACCTGGATAAATACCATATTGCTAACATAAAATGCTGGTTGATTATAAATAATGCCTAATTAGGTACAAATTTAATGTAACATAGTAATAAATTACACATATTTCGAAAAGTCTTTAAAAAATACCTAATCTAAACATATAAAATAAGTAATTTTTTCGTTTAGACTTTCGCTAAAAAATAAATTTTAACTTCATAATTATCACACAAAATACAAAATATAACTTTGATATTTTTATATAAAATATCAGTGCAAATAGTTTTATTTCTCTCGGTTCCAAACAATATTATTAATTAATATTTAGTAGAAAAAAATTGTTTATATAGAAGAGGCTCTATAATAGAGCAAAGTAGACAGCGAAAAAGAGTTATTGAGTAGTAAAGTAGTAGAAAAAAAAGTACATAGGTGAAAACAATTGTAACAAATACAGAGACGGTACATTATATTGAAACATTTTCAAACATAAAGATTTCAAAATTTGGATATGTATAAATTGTGATATAATTTTATTTTGACTTGTATAAAACGCTTAGCAACATGTTTTGAGAAGTTATTAGTAGGTATGTAAATTTTAGTAAAATATCCATAAGTTATCTGTACCGTTATATTATTGATATCATAATATTATTTGATGCTCTTATATGGCTATTATGATGCTAATCTGAAGCCGGCAGTCAGTCAAGACTACCAATAACGCGCCAACTCTGGTGTAGAGCAGAGGAGAAGTCACCCGATCGGTCGACACCAAAATGCCGAACACAAAAAACAATTGCAAGCGAAAAATTTTGAACGATTTATGGTTTTAAGAATCAATGCAATATCTTCAAATTAATGTATACAGAGTTTTGAAAAATTTTGTTTTTTTAATGTGAAAATCATTATGTGTAAAATCATCAAACGCCGCTGACAAAGAAAGAATCAGTGTATAGCCACACTGGATTAGTTAGCCAAAACGGAACTTCCATAAATTTTTTTATCGGGGGTTTAAATGATTTATATTATTTACATTTATAGCTCCATAATGTTCTTATCCGTGTCCAGTTGTTTCACATTCCACACAACATTTACGCATGTAGCGTGTCGATTTCGTCGTGACTTTCCACCCCATTTTAACTTTGGGAGTTCGCTAGGAGCACCACGAGACGGTTGATTTCAACCTGTCCGCCTTGTACGAAATCGCACAATTACATACATAGATATAATTGTATGTTGTATGCACTAATTTGGGATTACATTTGATACAAACTTAGTTCATTAATACCCAATATATTTAAAAAAAATCTGAAATAAAATAAGTTGGCAGTGATAAATGATTCCATTCCGTGTGGTACCCCAATATACTTTTAGTAATAATATCGAAAATAATTTGCTTGTAAATTAAAAGAGACGTTTACCTATATAGTAAACGTGTTTCACCAAATAGGTAGGGTTGGGTTTAATGAAGGTGGGTAGCTGGGAATTAATCATATGTTTCAGATTCTTGTTGCACCAGTTTGAACCGACGAGGGCTTTTTACAGCGATAGAGCCATGACCGTCCAACGACAAGCGTCCTTTCATTTGAAGATACCGTTTGATGTAGCGGCAGACTAGCAATGTTGGCCGCTGTTGCCACTCATCTAGGACTTCTTTAGGCGCGAGGACCTGGAAACATCACACCATAACTATGAAATTAATTTCCTTGTATTTATATACGTAATCTTGTCGCCGACAAGTTGTCGGTAATGTTAGCACAGATGATATTTTTCATACTGCAAATACTGCAATACGTCAATACGCATGTCAGTAATTACGAGTATGTTGGGCTTTATATTTATCGCTGATTAATCATAGCATACATGATAAGAAAGCTCTTAATCTCATAATGCATAGCCTATAGTACCTGTTAGCTGTATCATACTCGTACTTCACTCATGCCGGATTAACATAAAAATTAAAAATGATTATTGTAAGTATCTACTTAAGTACATTTTGTTGCTAAGCTTTAATGATTTTATTTACGATTTCACTCACCCATTTTTATGGGATATTGGGGAAAGCTACCTATAGTCTATATTTTTTTATTTAAGGAGGTATAAGAAGTAACAAACAAGTCATGCATACCTAAACACTGCAACCCACATGAAATGTCAATAAGAAAAAATATAGGTATTAGGTACACATTTAATAATTATAAAAATATTAAAAATACATACCTGATCACCCTTTAGCCTATCAAGGAGGGTAACGCAGATCACCGCAGCCTTGATACCGGCGTGATGAGTGAGAGCTGCGAAAGCCAGGGACTCCATCTCGATGTTCATGACTCCCGCCTTGTGTATACTCTCAAGGTACTCCATCTTGTCCGCCTCGGTGAAGTCGCAGAAAGCCCCGTCTAAACGGCCTTGTCCTAGAACAATGCAATCACTAGAACTACCCACACGAAGTTACTGGTCTGTAGGTATAACTAAGTATATGTCGTCTTTAGGTAGGTACTGTAATGCAAAGGGAAGTGATTTGTTCATATCATGCATTGTTAATGTAGAGTCATCAAGATACAAGATATTTGTTTGAAAATAAATTTATTTTTTTTATTAAGCTTGCTTATTGCACAACTTCACGGGTCCATATTGCATTTTGATTTCATAGTAGGTACCTACATAATAAACAAAATATGTACCTTCTTAAAAATGGTACATTCTTTTTAAAACCCTTTTTCGGCGCTCTGTTGAGACGGACGTCTTTACAAAATTAAAAATGCGTGTAATTTTGGTCGTCATAATATGATCTCTAGACTATGAGACATGACCATTAGATCATGACATACCCACACAGTGATGTATTAATGCAAAAATGGATAACAAAATGAACTGTATACCTTCATAAAAGTCATATGTACACATGGTCTTGCCAGTGACGGTGTCGTATGGGTCCTCGGGATCGGCCAGCGCCTTCAGCTCCCGCGCCAGCCGCTTGTCCAGCTTGGCAGGACGCTGCACTATCTTTCCTAGAACCGTCTACAACAATATGCTTCATTACTTGGGGCTTTAAATAATACGTTGACTAGTAAATAAGAATAAGCTTTACTGCATGCCGAATAATGTAAATACAATTGTCCGCAACTAATTGTAGGTATACACCAATCGTCCGAAACATAACAAATTGTTTTACAGAAGATTTATGAGTAGGTAGATAATGTAGACGACAGAGCCTATCGCCTATAGGTTTTGTATAAATGACAAGTAATATTTTTAATGGTATTTTCAAAGGAAAATGTAAACTATGCATGCATACTGAACTACAAAACGTATACGTATGCTTAAAAATAATATTTTAAGTGCCTATAAATTTTTTTTAAATAGCAACAATAATATATATGAAAATGATAGATACAACCCGTCCCCCTTATTACGCCCATATTTGTTAAACCTGTCTCGGTTGACGAAAAGTCTCTCTTACCAATTCCAATACATTTCTCAGTGCGCCATCGACAGCTTCTTCTGAGATAACGACGGTACCACCCTCGTAGCCGATGCCACCACAAGTTCCAATCCTAAAGAACACTGGATCGCGTACTTTCGCGTGGTACATCAGCTTAATGACTTCGTGAAGTAGGATGCCCACTGAAGGAATACCCATACCGTGCTAAAAAATGGAAACTCGTTTTACAATTTTAAAGGAGCAAATACCTTTTATAAATGAAAGGGATGACCAATAAAGAGTTAGAATCTCACTCTAATCTGTGAATATCCGTTAGGATAAATCTAAATAAAAAGTCCTAACGGAAATAATAATGAATGTCGTGATTTAAAATACAAAGGAAATAAACCATTTTATCCCACATCACGTTTCATGCTGCCTCTACCCTGCAATGGCAACGAGTTCAATTAGGTAAGTTAATTTGTATCAATTGAAACGAGACGCGTCATGTGTCGACTCACGCGGGCTTCGTATAACCGAGTTAGTACCTACTTAATGTTAAAACTGAAAAATGTTACTAGTACCTACAGAAATAAAAAGTTACTTGAATGTTTAAGTGTTTACAATAAAAATAATATTTGATTAGATTAATAGGTATCAAATGAAACAGCAAAATAGCCCGACCCGCTTGAACGCAAAGATAGATGGATACGAGTACCTATATTGCGCCACAGAAGTACTCGTATGTAGGTATGTACCTACTGCAAAAGCTTATTAAAATTTGTAGATATTGAATAACTTTCAACGCGATGTAATACCTACCTACCCACAATATTGAATCAGTGGTAAGTGCACACACTTGTGATTTTAGTGTTAATTGTTATTGTATTTATATGTAGGTAGCTACTTATTTATTACATTTACAACAATGTTAATAGGTAGGTATATGATATATTATGATAATATTTGACAACAATACAAGTATGAACTCAGTGTCAAACTTTCTTACAGGCGCGCACACATTGAATACCTATCTAGCTATAATAGTTTATTCAATAAAGACAAATACCGAGTACCGACCTTTTACATCAAGCAACACAGTAGAGAATTTCAAGGCAAGTAAGTAAAACTACAGTGTATATTAACTATATCATTCACAGTTAAATAAGTTTATATCTCGTTCACGTTTTTCACCTAAATAAGTTCACGATTCACGAGAAACTTAGTAGGTAGGTTCCTGTTTTTTTGTTTACAAAAATGCAATAGGTACTTAAGTAGATAACTAAAGTTAGCAATTTAATTTGTAAACGAAAATCGTGACAAGAAACAAATACATAGTTATTAGACGATAAGAGACAACGTTGCAACCAAAAATGCAACATTAATCCGCAAAGTAGGTTATGATAGATAGAGACCAATTTCTAACAGAAAAGTACCTAGTTATGTAATGTAACACAGGCGGAAAAATTAATAAAAAAATTAAATTATACTTACACTAATAGATAGAACAGGTCCAACTTTATACATAGAGTATCGGTAGGAGAACTGACTAATGTCTTGTAACGTCGTACCGCAGGGCAGCTTATGCCCTATCTCTGCCATAATAGTGTATGCAAACTGCTCCATGCGTTTTGGTGTGCCGCCCATGCACACGAACTGCAGTAAAAATATGTTTTTTTACCGTTAGACAACTTAGTTGATAAAGATGAATTCATTCCCAGTTCAATGCGTTTATGTCTAATGTTTAGATATTAAAAAATATATGTTTATATTTTTTATTTATTAGTAGTACTAGCATCTACCTGTATACCCATTTATTTTATGCATAAAATTAGGCTTAACCAGACCTTGACATCACCAAACATCTCAACAAGATCGTGGGAGCCACTGCCAAGCGCCAAGTGATATAAAATATCTTGGTCCATGAGTTCGATGTTTGGGTTGCGGAGCCGCACAGTGCCATCGGGATATCTGAAACAAGAAAATAAATTTAAGATAAAAAAGAAATTACCTTATACATAATATTTATAGGTATGAATTTATAGGTATGAAGGTATTTATAGGTATAAAATGGTACTTTAATTACTACCTAATCGAAATTTGCTTAACAAAAAGGTCTTAGTTTATTTTAATTTATTAAAAAAAAGGATATTTTATGGTGAAAATAATATATTACCTACTTAACTATCACAATGAAGGATAATTACTAAATTAATGCGTATTTAAGTGTTTGTTTTGTTCATTAACTGTATTTATGAATAATGACGCTGTTTGATGGCTGGTTAGCTGATATGATAACAAATGTCAAGTTCGACAAATCCTGACCTTCCCCCAACGTGTGACGTCTAAATAATAAAAAAACAACCTAACAGTATTCAGATCCACTTCATCGTCAAAGTTCGCCTCCGTAGTGTTGACTTGATAATAATCGTCGTTATCGAACACCTTCCGGTGTGGATGGTGATAACCATTATGGTGCTCCGTAGAATGCCGTGTTAGTGTATTATCGATCCCATTATGGTGTTCCAATCGCCCATTCAACATATGTCCATTGTCGTGAGACATTTTATATCAACGATTGTGATAAAAGTCTGGTAAAGAAGCAAAAAAAAATTAAAGAAAAAAATGCGAATTTTATTGTAATTTTCAAAATAATTTCTAGAATCTAATAATTTTACCCTATTTTAAAGTTATTAATTTAAAGGTACAGGTACCTACTCTATATTATTTTAGCTTATACCAGGTACTTACTATTACGTATGCAAATATTACAAATAGGTACTTTTGTCCTAGGTAGTACTTATACTTACATCGATTA
>DWAV01001762.1:0-12667 GCA_018231305.1 Noctuana lactifera | reverse complement strand
AAATATATGTGTGAATGGGCTGAATGGCAAGTAAAGCAGTGCATTTATGCCTTCAAGGAGCGCACGCCCATGAGTGATCGGTTAATGTTCGTTGTAAATAAAGGCGGTGTGTGTGTGTGTGCGCGCAGGTGGCGGCGATCCCGTTCCCGGGGCGCGCGCTGTGGTCGTCGGAGGCGCTGGCGCGCTCGCGGCGGCCGCAGCTCGAGACGTTCCTGCGGCGGCTGCTCACCGTGTGCTCGGCCGACCAGCGCTGCCCGCTCTACGCCTCGCCCGTCACCAAGGACAGCCTTATTGCTTTCTCGCCCTTCTTTAGAAAGGTATTATAGTTCAACATTGTTTTTTTATTTATGTCATTTTCCCCACGACTTCGGAGAGCTGTAATAGGCTTAGATACTACAATTTTTTTAAATAGGAGATTCTTCATTTTGTTTGTAAATCCATTTGAAAATGAATAATCTCCTATTATATAGGGTATTGGTACTACGTTGCGAAGAAAAAGTTTTAGAGAGGTTCTTGTTACTCTTTCTGTTACACACAGACAAACAGATGTGATATACTACAAAATATGTGTAAAGAAGCATTTATGGGCTTGTTGTTGATGCGTGTGTGTGTGTGTGTGCCAGGGCGTGTTCGAGAGTGGCAAGTGCGGCACGGGATGATGTCGGGCGGAGGTCGTCACGGCGCAAGCGCTAGGGCGCGCGCTGCGGCGGCTCGCGCGCCACGTGGCCGCCGCGCTCGCGCACCTGCTGCGCGCGCTCGCGCTCGCCGCGCTGCTGCTCTACCTCACCGCCACGCGCCGCCGGTAGGCCCACCTGCTACCGCGGGAGGCGGCCGTGTTGACCCGCGACACGTTCTAGCGAGTGGCGTCCGCGTTAGTGAGCTCACTGACCCGTCACGACTGGTGTTCGGGTGTTCGCGCTAGTGAGGTCATTGACCCGCAACAAGTGACGTTCGTGCTTGTAGTGTCGTGGACCTACAGCGAGTGGCTTCCGTGCTAGTTGGTGTGACCCGAGATGTGTAACGGTTGTGCTTGTAGTGTTAACCCGCGATGTGTGTCGTCACATGACGTCACCACCTCCCAAGGTGGTTGTGTTGTATCTTGCAATCGCTTGTGACGTCACCGATCAACTTGGCTCCCTAATGTAGGTAGTTTTTGCTACTGGCGGATGCTGAATGTGCTACAAGTGCAACTGACCGCAAACATCATCATCGTCGGACGTCAACTGCGATTAAGCGCGTACAAAGAAACAAAACAACAAACTGAGCGTCGACTAAACGTCAAAGAAAGGTAGGTACATTCCATCCATTAATGTTGCTATTAGTGATCAAAAAAACAGCATCCGATGTAACGTGACAGTGACAGTCAGCAGTCAATTTGAGCGTTACACTTAATAAGATCTATCTTCCATTTCGTCATTGCATTCGTTGCGACAAAGTTTTGGTAATATAGTATACGAGTGTGCCCAAAAAAACGACCAACAAACTCGAGGGAAGACGGAATTTTAATTGATCTTTACAAAAGCTCAATCCTCTTGGGAATGTTCTGATGGAAAATATTGAATATTAAAGTGAGTCTTCCAATATTGTTACATGCTTGGTATTCTTGGTAAGTAGGTCTGTCAATATTTGCATGCACAATTCTGGTAATATTTAAGCAAATTAGTATTTGGGAACTTTGATATTGACAAATAGAGAATGGATTCTCTAGTCAGCGAATTTATGTATATACCTACAATGGAAGTAGTATTATTGTCAAAGTATACTTGAAATTATCATATCGTCTCTGCAACTACAGCCAAATTCAACATATATAATTATGCTATTAATGAATCTTAAATATTAATAAAATTTAATTTGGTATTTCCAGAAGGCCGTAATCAAATAAATTTTCAACATCAAAACTAATTAGATATACATATTATTATTAATAAGTGCAACAAATAATACTGGAAAGGGGGAGCGTGGGATCTGCAATACAAATTGAATAGTGGAATTAATGAGTATTTATAATATAATTTTATAAATTAAAAAAAAATTTATTACTGCAATGTATGTGTCTATGTATTAACATTATTCACAATGACTTTAACGGTTCTAATAACATTCCTATAAAAGGCCTATTTTTAAATAATATATCCCAAAAGTTTTAGCTCAATCACATGTCCCCGCTCCCCTAGAAGCTCCATTGACCAAACTTATAGTTAAATGTACCATTGAAATGTTTAGTTACAACAATTTGTACGTAGTTTGGTCATATCCAGTAAAATTTTAAAAATCCGTGCTTGTTTGGTCGAAAACTGTTTCGTCAAATGTTAACTTGGTCGCAAATTATTTCGTCGAATGTAAACTTGGTCAATAGTTGTTTCGTCGAATTTAAACTTGGTCGAAGGGTTTTTCGTCGAAGTTAAACTTGATGGAAAGTTGTTTCATGGAATGTAAACTTGGTCGAATGTGTGTTTAGTCGACTTTGGTGTTTTTCGCCTCTCGTGCGTGGGTGAAGCAGCAGCGTGTAGCAGTAACCTAGGGTGCCTTTAACTGTTGATAATAATAATATGTTTGTTTCACGGGACTAATGTTATTAACTGATCGATTTAGATAATGTTTTTATGTGCTTGCAAGTGTGAATGTTGCCTCGAGAAGTTAGCACTGTTGTTAAAATGATGATTTTTTGTTGTTGTTTTGAATGTTTGTTGTAGTTTAATTGGTTTTTATGATATTTTAACATTTAAATAATTTATTGAATTAAAATATAAATGAATTTAAATCGATTCAATAATATTTTATAAAATATTATGAATAAATTTGCATAATTAATGTTTAAATTGTCTTTATTTTAATTAGCAGCTTACAACTTTTCTCAATGCGAGCTTTAGCTAAAATGTTATTGTTATTCTTCAAATATTTGGCCTAAAATATTATGTAATTAGATAAGTTTAAGTTTTAAAAAATCTTTAATGGTTTAATAAGAAGTTAAAGATGGATCAGTTAATAATTTTAGTCTATATTATCATTATTATTCTTGATAAGAGGATGTCCTTTACTGTAACTACCATCTATGCATAGAAAAACGTTCAGTAATTTTTTGATTATTTCAAATACTTTCTAAATTTGTTGTTTGTATACATATTCAGCAAGTTTATAAAAAGTTGAGAAAATTAAAGTGAATAGTGATTTTTGGTACACAATAAATAAATCAATTAAATGGATAATATTTTCTTAGACTTACAATATTTTGTTTAAGTAAATAGTTAGATTTCATTGTAGTAGAGTCTTAGTTCTGTCCTGTCCAGTTTTTAATAATAATTTACTGCTAGTTTTTTTAGCTTAGTCCACATAGATATTTAGTTTAAGTGGTTGGCCACTGCCTTTGTTTTGGTTAATAAAAGAGGATCTAGGCAAAGATGTGTCTATGAATATTCGAAGTAAATAATGTTTACTGAAAATGATACAGCATGTAAAACTCAAAACTAACACAAAATGTAAGTTTCTAATCAATATTATATCCAAGCGTAGAAAATTTTTTTGTCACCACTTACACTAAATATTGTTATACGACGATAATTTAATTTTTATTAATCCGTTTTGGCGGATTGGACACGAGAATTTAATTTTGTTCGTTTTGTCTGTATATTTTGTGCAATTAACACTTTAGACGAAAGGCTTCCTTAGAATCCTGAAAGCTGTAAGCTTCTTTAATTGAGGACATTCCTTACTCTAATATATATATATTTTATATGAAATTTTCCCTAAAAATATATACACATAACATGTATGTCATGTATATGACACATTACAATTTTAGTTGGGGCTGTGTTCAGAGTGTTTAGAATATAATAAAATATGATTGTTGTAGAACATAGTGTTAAGAAAAACGTTAATAATTACTAAATTTTATTAATCATAACTTCAATATTTTGATTTCATTTTTTATAAAAATAATTAAAATGTATTTAAAGGTAATTTATTTTGGTATAAAAACTATATACCTGTTAAAAATATGCAAATAGAAGGATTTAAAAAATGTCTAAACATGCAGTTTTGAAAAACGTAGTTTTACAACTTTGAATACAAACCCCAACAAAGTTGATCATCAGGTGTGTCTATATTTTTCTCCCTGTACCTAAAAAAATATTTATGGTCTGGCAGCTTGTACTGCAGTCCTATTATTATCATATTATATCGACTTGTTAAGCACCCAAAGATAATATATTTTTTCACCGTGACGAACTCCACAAATATGTAGTGTGATTTGACGGAAATGTCTGATCACAAAGTAGAATAATATATTTATATATATATGTAGTGTTAAATATATTCTTAATAGGGTCGTTAGGGAGAATCTATGTGAGAAAAAATGTGGTTTAAGAAAATAAGATCTAACATGATAATTGACAAATTATCATATGACCAGTCTGTCCCTCCTAATGACAATAATGTGAGAAATAATATTCCTGAAAATATTCTTCACTATATAGAGTAATTTTGGTTATAAATTGAAAGTAAAACCTCACATATTCTCCTTTTCGAATCACGATTTAAAAGTAGGATAGAATTTTGTAATGTGATACCTTGACAACGTTTATCCCTCCCTAGATGAACTTAAAAGTCTCTGACAAAAATTAATTAAAAGTAATTAATCCAGTAACTTTTCATGTCATGTCATTTTTAATTTGAAAGGGGTTTATTACTTTTCAAATATATTTTTTATTTATGTAATGCACATCATTTTTTAATTTTTGCGCGCCAATTTTTTTTAATATACCTACATTACCTACTTACAACTACCAATATGATTATTTTTATTAAAAATTACTTTGCGGAAATCCATTGTTACTAAACTGTGTTGAAACTTCTCTCAACACAATTGCTACTAATGTCATCTCATATTATTGTATTTTTCTAACACAACTCAATATTTTTATTAATATTATATTTGAATTTAATTGGATTGTTATTTACATAATTTGTTTCTTATATTAGTGTGATTCGTGTATAACCAACACAACTCTCAGATATATTATAATTAAATAAATGGTTGTGATGCATTTAATTATTTTTTTTATTTCTCATAAGCACAAGATAATATTAAATATATTAATAATTTGTTTTTCTTTTTTTATTCAACATTAAAGTTTTTAGTTATATAATTACATTACATTATTTATGTTATAATAATTACAGATTTTTTTTCATATATTTATTTATCAATATTATACAAGGCAAGTGACTGAATTTTGTTTTATGGTTTTAATATAAATTTAACACCAAATATACAATCACAAATATAATTATTGTCATAATAAATTACATACTTGAATTGCAAAAGATACTGCTAAATATAAGGGTTGCATAAGTATAACTATTTATATGTTAGTAATAATAAAACAATTCCTTCTATAGTATATCTATAATTACAGGGTCAGTTGATTCTTTTTGAGTGGTAAAATGCATTTAACGTAGAATATTATACATTATATGTACATATTATTAAATATAAGTTCCATCACTTCTTTTACACCGTACATATATTATAAATACATGCCTAATATTTATAATATAATTAATAACACATAGGTAAGTTCTTAAAAACATTCCCTATTGCTTATTCCTTTTTCATTCATCACATTTACTGAATAATTTTGATCAACTTTGAATAATTTTATAGTTATTAGTTTATACCAATCCAAAGTACAAAATGATTTGACTTTAACTGAATCCTTTTAATAAACAAATTAATTCAATTAAATTGTTGAAAAATATTTTAATACTAACAATTTTTTTTTTACATTATTGATATTAAAAAAGGATTATTGTATTATGAATAATTACGTATATACAAAGTGTACAAATGTCGCGACGGGTGACGCTTCTGTGCGCTTTCCACAATGAAAAGCCCATGACGCATGCGCGCTTGTGTGTCGCGGTTCACTTAAACCCTTTTTTTATTTACAACGTAAATATTCAAAAATAAACTAATATTATGTACTGATCGTTCGATATGTTCATTTCAGTTATCTTGACATTTCAATGGAATTCAATTCATGTTTAATGGGTACATTATGGTAAATATTTAGAGTATTATATAATATAGTTTTTTTAACTGTTTTTAACGTTACAGAAAATGTTAGTTCCCTTTATAAAACTTCGAAAGATCGAAAGAAAGGATCTAATAGTGTTTATTAATATTAATGACAAAGCAGAATAACATAACTATTATACATAATATTATATACTATTCGGTAGTAGGTAGTTACATAATATATTCACTGAATTAAAATACTCCTCTTGAAACACCCCTAAAGTTAAATAATAATATAAAATCATAATGCAATATAAAAAAATTATATTTATATTATAAATCCTTTTTAAACGACTTAGTGAGATATTAAAACTTTGATGAGAGGATAAGGTCTAAACGCAGATTAATTACTTGAAGATTAGTTTATATTAAGATTATTTACTGGAATACAATTACATTAATGATGTATATATATATATTATATATAGTTCTCTGACATTTCAGGGGAATACTGATAATAATTAATTTAGTACAAATCTCTCACACTAGGCTATCTAAGAAATAAAGTATTTCTCTTTTGTTTGTTTCAAGTTTAATAAAAATACGAATTTTTTTTCAATGTAATTTTTTCCTTAATGATTTTTATGTTTATATTTATAATTAGTTATAATGTAATATGGTTTTCTTACATTTTAATATTTTTCCTTTGTTTTTTTATTATTCTCATTAATTTAATTATAAAGACCAAATTAATTAACTAGTTATAAGTTATAAAATGTAAAATGATCTTCATTTATAATATAATAGTATAAAATGTAATGATATATGGACAAATTTTATTGTATGACAATGTCCTCTAATTTTATTCAATGTATTTATGGCCTTTTCACATATTTATTAAGGTTCAAAATAGGTTAATTGATATTTATTGTATGCAAACAATGTGTTCTTACATTTACTATAGTAATGGTGTGGTTACTTTTTATCTCAAATTGAATATTTGAATTAATGTCTGTTGTGCATAATTTTTGTAACTTATAGCATTAAGAACTAAGCTTCGAATGTTGGCGCTCATTGTAATATTTGTAGCACCTATGGGAACTTACTGGTAGGTAAAATATATTAAAATTTAAAGTTATACTCATTAACTGGATTCGATTTAAAATAATCTGATTTTATAACTATTCTTTACACTTATATTACGTAATTTTTAGTAAAACTGCTGATAGCGAGTGATTATTTTAGAAGACTTATAATTACCTACTTGCGATCACATAAATTATATTATTGGTGTTATTATGTTATTGCTAGCTTCAATTTGTTCAGTTCAAGAATAAGCGTCTAATAAAATTAATAGTTTCATGAATAAAATAAAAGGCAATGTTTCATTAAACGTGTTTTATTTACAACTTTAAATGTATGTTTTGCATCGCACTGAGTTTATACCAATGTAATTTAATATTTATATATATTATAAAGGAGAATGTATTATATTGCGTAATATGTAATTATTATTTATACGGATTTATATTCATTTATGTGTGTATAAACAAACATTATGATTTATATTATGTATGTTCTTTATTTTTGGTACCTGACTCAAATTTTCTCCTTGAACAAGTGTTAATAATTAACAATAAAGAGTAAATAAATAACAAAAGCCTATGTCCAACAGTGGACCTCCAAAGGCTTATGATTTAAATAACAAAAGACAGGAGTATATTGAACACAAATAAAAAATATTAAATTAAAATTTAGTTGTAAACTATAGAGTATTTCATATTATTATAATACATGTAAATAATATTAGAATTTATGGTTACAATAGTTATCATCTCAACACTGTGTCGAGGTCGAAATTTGCGTAACAAGAGAATTCATTAGCCAAGTTGTTCCTGTGGTTGGGTTTGAATTCACAAAGTTTTAAATTTAAGAGCGTTTCCACATTATCTTTCATAATGGCGCCAGTACATACTATTATTTTATCTTTAACTAGAAACTTAACAGTTTGTGAAGTTTTGGTAATGCATTCTTCTGATAGGAATGGTGGGTCTGCTACCACAAGGTCGTAAGAATGCTTGGTCTCATCCGGCAGCTTCTCTGGCAAATTGTAGTCATAGAATATGAAATCTGGCGCATGTACTTCAAATCTTCTATCGTATTCAAGCAACGTGACTAAAACAAAGTCATTCATCATTAATAAATATATCCTTAAAGTACGAACAAGATCATGGATAGTCCGGTTAGTCCTAGAATGTACTAATGTGATAACTCACTGAAAATTCTGAGGATTAAGTTTGTCAAAACTTTTTGGATCCAAAAATATGTATCTTCATATTAATATGCCTCTGCACAAAAGTATAAATAAAGTTTCAATGCTTGCATTTGCAATAAACACTAGGCAAAATACTTGTAGACATAGTACCATACTATGTACCCCAGTAAAGTTATTATATAAGTACCCTACTACTTATTTATTATATTCTTTATTCAAAAGTTTGTTAATATTAGTTTGTTAATCATAATTATGGTATTTACATCCATGACGTATGCTCCTGGAACATACTCATGGAGTATGCTTCAGGCCTTCCCCGGTTGTGGGGAGAGACCCATGCCCAGCAGTGGGACATAAAAAAGGGTTGAAGGCATGATATTTACATACACTTAATGCAAGGATAGGCTTAGTTACCTGTTGCTCTGCCTCCAACCTGCCTCTTAACTGGCACAAACAGAGTAGGGCAGGAGATTAGTGCGACTTTACCACCATCTGGCACAGATGCAGCTATCACTTTAACTAGGGAATGTACTGTTGCTTCATCATACCAGAATTGACTTAATTGCTGGAAATATATAAAAGAAAATGTTTAGCAAATACAATTAAAGTAAGTCATTTGTATAAAGGAAAAATATGTTAAATTAAGGGTGTATTAATTATTTAAAATAAACAAAAAGCATAAAATATTTTAATTAAGACATTATTAAAGCCTATTAAGTTATAAGTCTGCATTAATAAACTGAACATAGGATTGATTCATAAAATAATATCTAGTCTTACAGCTTAACATGACCACCATAAAAGCTTTTTAACTTAACTTTTTAATTTAACTATAACACTTGTAGTAAAGTAGACAACAACATAACAAAAGTAGGTACCCAATTCTCCTCAAACAGAATGTTCTCTTTTAATTTATTATCAGCCTCTAACTTGTCAAGGATTTCTTGTCTTTTCTGCTGTTCTATATAAAACTCCTGCAATGCAGCAAAGGTTTCAGCAGACAAGGCCGGCACGTCATCATCATCCATCACCACTGAATTGGAAACAATTGAAAATATTCAGAACTCTTCTACATTATATCAGATTACGAACTAAAAACACCATAAAAGTAAAGATAGGGATTTCGATGCTAAAAACAACCTATCCTCAGTTAGTTCTGACAGCTGTAAATAGGTTAGTTAAGTTTCAAACAGGCATGGACGAAGAATACGGCTTGATAAATTAATGATATAAAATGGACTTACCGGTCCAAAGCTTACTAAATGTGATTACAAGGTTATAAAATAGATCAACTCGGACTTTCAGGTAATTAATTTTCCATTTTCGTATAAATTAATTACAAATTATTTCATTTGTAAACACAAACGTATAAAATTATCAATTTTTTTGACAGATATGTCATAATGACATTGATTTGATTTAACTTGCCGTCATTCGTGACTTTATTGTCAGTTTTTGTTTTAATTAAAAGTAGACTAAAGTATTATCATTCATCCCAAGTAAATTTTTTTGCATTACAGGCTACAATGGATTTTTCGGACCTAGAAATACTATTATTACATAAGCATCCTGAATACTTAAAAGAATGCTGTACTTTAATTAACGAAGAATGGCGGAGAAGCGAAACAGCCAGAATGATGTCCTTACAGGCTTCGTGCGATGAACTACCCACAAGTTTAATTTTAATCCGTGATGGTAAAATATTAGGGCATTGCAAATTAACTCCAATACCAAGTATGCCAAACAGCTGTTTTATAGAAACTGTAGTTATAAGTAAAACGATGCGAGGAAAGAGATTAGGCACGTTTCTTATGAAACAAGTTGAAAAATATTGTAGAAACGTACTGAAACTAGAAATGGTGCACCTATCAACAAAAGGCCAAGAAGATTTTTACGCCAAATTGGGATATGAACTGTGCGCGCCTGTGTCTATTTATGGCAACAATTTGAATAGTTATAAAGCACCGATTATTGATAATGTAAGTTTGCCACAACCAAAAAATGTCATTTATAATGGTGCAACACCGCCCCCACCCCCACCGATGCCAACCACCATAAGTACCCCGACCAGTACATTGAAGACTAGCAAAACCTTTATGTTCAAATACTTAAGATAATAAAATTTATTGCCATACATACATGAAAAGGAAACAACAAATAGATTTAAATAAGCTCCCCATATTGTCTACATTATTATTTATTTTATAATGATTATTATATAAAAAGGAAATAATTACTCAACTTGTTTTATTACATTAAATTACATAAATTAATTCTTAAAACTTGGCTTTTTCTATGAACTCTGTGGCGCGCTGTCGTATACTCTCCACATGCTCCCTATCACCGATCTTTTCTTCAACTTCTATCCATTTCCTGAATAATGTCTTCATTTTGCGAGCCGGCAACTTCTGTGACGTCATACGCTCCATTACTTGCCTAAAGTGAAAAATCGTCAAATTAAAAACATGCTTGCATAATATATTTTTTTCAAAATTCTATTGAATTGTTTGTAATCGATAAACTCCGAAACAACGGAACCGATTTTAACGACTCTTTCAGCATCAGATGGCTACAGTATCCAGAATACAGAAGTAACATAGACTATATTATATTATGCCTTTTCTTGCCTCGTCCTTTTTATGTCACAATGCTATGGATATCTCCTCACAACCAGAGAAAGTCTAGAGCATAGTCCACCACGTTGTTTCAATGCGCGGTAGAGAATATGTTATATATAGGTATTTATACATAGTTTAAAGACATCCCGGATGAAGCCTTAGGTGGCAGTGGAGCCAGTGGAGTCAGTGGTGTCAGGTAGGTGGAGGATCTCACCGGACGCGGTCGATGTCCCCGTCCTTGGCCAGCATGTCCACGTAGACGGCGCACACGTCGACGCGCTGCGGGTACACGGCCGCCACCTGCTCCAGCAGCGCCTCCGCGCGCTCGCGCTCGCCGGCCTTGCGCTCCAGCAGCGCGAACTGCGTCAGCAGACCCACGTCTGTCAACAACAATACTTGATATACATACTCGTACATATGTTGGGGATGGTCATTACTATGCAGCTAAGACGGTCATTAATACAGATATTTGTACGGTTGAAACAATTCACGTGAGATGGCAGCACCCTCGCAATGAAGTCAATACTCAGCTAACTTCATGCTGCAAACAGAATATATTTAACTTAATGGCCCCTCCATTGGCCACCGGATGGAGCCTTACATTTACATTCACTTTACTTACAGAAAAACGTTACGGCGCGGTAAATGGGGGGAGGAAGGGTCAAAAATCCTTAAAAATTGCGTTACGTAATACTTAAACGCTACCTAGCTTATTAATCATCTACATGATTAGGCAGTCAGCTACCCTACACTCACGTTGCTTCTTCTCCAAGGCAGCGACGCCCTTCTGCATAACTTGGCGCGCCTTGTCCTTCAGCCCCGCGCGGTAGCACGCGTCCCCGCACAGCGGGTACACGTCGGCGCGCTTCCTGTAGCGCCGGACCATCAGCTCCACCAGCGCTGCCAGCTCCTGGTGCTTGCCCGTGTCCACGTAGATCTGCAGCAGGCTCGAGTGCACTACGTACGTGTCGTTCATTTGTAATGCTTCTTCTAGGATCTTTTGTTGGGATTCCTAAAACGAAATACTGAGTTTGAAAAGTTATGACTTGAAACTACCAGTTTAATATTGTTTTGGGGCCACTTACGCCCGTTTCCAATATTCAATCGATCTCCGATTTAAGATTATTGTGGCTGATAAAAGTATATCTGTCCTTCACTAACTTATTGTAGAGTGCCGAGAGTTTTTTTCTGCTAGCTCTTTTCTCCCGGCCTACCTCAGCCAAAAGGGCGCCTAAAGCCGATGTACTGTGTTATTTGACGTTCATCGAGTGTATACAATAAATACCTTATGATGAATAAAAATGTTTTTATTTTTTTAATTTTTTTATTAAATAAGGTCTAGAACTCCATGTGTAACGGTTGCTAGGTAATAAGAAGAGAGTAGCAAACCAACCTTAGTGCCGAAGCGATTCTCCATGTTGAGCAAGGCTACCCACACGTTGAGCCTCTCGTCCTGCTCGCGGAAGCAGATGGTGGCGAGCGCCTTGCGCGCCACCGCGCGCGCCTTCTCAATCTCCGTTGCCTGCAACACATCCACTAATATTAGGGATTGCTTAAAAAGCCCAGGCAATTATATAAAGTTTTGATATTTATTGCCTTCCACAATAATAATATGACGTCTGTGTTATAGAAATAGATAATTATTATATATTACTAGCTGACCCCGAGATCTTCGTAGCGCATATAACATAAAAAACTAAGGGGTGGACCACCCTTAACATTTAGGGGTATGAAAAATAGATGTTGGCCGATTCT
>DWAV01001761.1:0-12667 GCA_018231305.1 Noctuana lactifera | reverse complement strand
CCGGCCGCGCCCGACGTTGCTTAACAATGTGATCGCTTGCGATCGACACTACTAGCGGGGCTATGCGCGCTTCATTTTTATATCTTACTATTATGGATTTAATTACATAATGACAGTTTGCTTATCGTCAATCATTATAAGAGATCATAGTTCCGCTGTCAGTCTCCCATTAAGCAAGAGGAAATGAGGGTAGATTAGTCCCGACTCGCGTGTGTGCACATCTGAAATAATCGCATTAATTAATATCAGTTTGAAGTTGTGGCAATACCAACTGCCTAATGGGATTTACAATGCTGAAATTATAACCTTTAGTAATAATTCACTTAAGAATATACCTTAATTATTTATTTTTTTGTGTGTTTTTTAAATTTAATCTCATAAATGAAAAACATTTACTTATTTGTACAACTTTAATTATTGTAAACAATCAAAATACATTGTTACGCAACAACAGAAAATTGTATGAATTTTAGGTGTAAAAGTTTTGAATCTATAAAAAATTTAAATAAGCTATAAATGATAGGTAGTTCGCTTTGAAATCAAAGTGAATTTGAAAATGATTAATAAAATAACACGCTTAATAGAATCACTACATAATATAAAACAAAATCGCTTTCTATGTCCCTTTGTAAGCTTAAATCTTTAAAACTACGCAACGTATTTTGATGCGGTTTTTTTTAATAGACAGAGTGATTGAAGAGGAATGTTTGTATGTATAAACGTTCACAGTTTTTCTGTAGTGTATTTAGTATCAGCATTGCACCAGTGCGAAGCCGGGGCAGGTCGCTAGTAACTTATAATATTCTTATGATTTCTAACCAAAATCAAGGACATAAAAAACTAAGAGCGGCTTAGAACGAAAGAAAAATTCTTACAATACAAGAAGTTATACACATACCCTTGTCACAAAAGCTTTCAGAAAAACAAAATTTTAGGAGCCAAGACTGCAAAAGGTAAATCTAAATATATGCTTCCGTTGCAAAGGCCACTCTTGGATCTAAGGCAGCTAAGCAGGTGGCCGCGTTAAGATAATCCTGCTAACACGTCATCCGTCTGTCTAATATATAGCTTTTAAAATGCTTGAAAAGTGTTACCATGATCGCTACTCAGACAAGGCTTTCCGAATTTTGGTGCATGTTTTGGCAATATGTAGGTCATTGTAGGTACGTATAAACTTCTTCTTTTATCTTTCTTTTCCTTTTTTTATGACTTTTTAGTTAAAGGTTGTCAGAAAAAGTTTACTTGACGCACGTCGCTTAATGGAAGTCCCTTAATATTTTTATATTTTACACCTGTATAGGCCCTCGATTCAGATTTATAATGATTCTCTGGTTTCAGAGTTAGAGGCTTTTGAAGTTTTGAGTACGTAGCAGATCCGTACTTTAAATCCAGTTAAAAAGGCACAATTGGATAAACAAGTGAGTGATATTAACACTTCATTTAATAAAGTTTTTACTAGCATACTTAAATTAAAAAAAATTTTTTTTGGAAAAAATATGTTTTAAATTTTTTAAACTTCATTTTCACGTGCTTTATGTTGCACATAACCGCGCCTGAGGTTGTGATCACTTAGGATCCACCATAGAACGCACTACCGACTACTAACCTATAACTCAATGGGATCCACACACCAGCAGGGCTATGCGAGCATTATTCCTCATGTCCCGTAATTCAATCAATATCTCATGGCTAAAGTAATCCCAACCAAATTTCAAAATACGCCGCCATCGCTGACACATGTTATAATCCTAACCGAAATATGCGAGCCGGCGACCCGAGACATATTTTTTCGTTCGTGAAACAATATTTATGTACTCAATGTGCGAGTGATTAATGTGTCTTTGTATTCAAATGGCATCGGTGTTGTGACTGTTTCGAAATGTGTAAGGGTGCAAAAATTTAAGTTATGTTTTATGGTATGGAGGAAAATAGCAAGAGTAAGAATGAAGTTAAAAATTTTGTAGGTGGAGAAACATGTGCCTTGCAGAAAAAAATCGCCCGGGGAGGAATTACCGCCATTCTATTGACCTGCTAAGAAAGTCAATTCTCGTATTTCGGTTGGGGAGTTTGCGATCCTTGTATGTGGTAGAACTTGTACGGTTCGATCGGGGAAGCACTACCACTGCACCCATGTCTGCCGTGAAGCTAATGAAGCAATTGTGTTTCGGTGGAAAGGTGCAGTTGCCGGCCACACTTACCTACATGAGGCGACCATCAGCCTCCGAGGTAGCAGCGCAACTACATGCGACCTCAGGCAGGACACGAGCCTACTTGAGGTTGGATGCAGATATCCATGGGCGGCAGCGACTACTTAACACCAGGTGGCCTGCATGCTCGTCTGCTACATCATATACCTACCATAAAAAAAAACTTAGCACAGATGCCGAAGCGGTCATTTACTTGTGTCAAACTAGATGATAAATGATGTATTTCGTTTTCGTCACACGTTATAAAATAAAAAAATCACTTTTATACATTTTCCCAAACACGCGCGCTCTTACAAGATCAGTGTCTATCAAACTAGAAAAACCGACTTTCCACTATTAAAACTTTAAAAGAGCAGATCATAACAAGCTACATCTTACACTGCATTTTACAAAGCGTCAAGCAGAATCTCAGTCTATCAGATCAGTTGTAAAAAAAGGTGAAAACTTCTCATCCAATTAATTAAACTTTCATATAACAAACATCTCGTCAAGCAAAACTTTACGCGTGTCATACAAGACGCCAATCACTCAGCAATAAACCACTTAACATAATCCCGTGTAAGCGGCCTAATGGCACTGGAATTCGCAACATTTTTTAATAAAATACCATTTATTTATTTCACGCTTGCCGCTCATGAGACGCGGGACGATATCAATCTTGTCTTTAACTCAGCTTTCTGCCAAAAGGTTTTCGCTCACTTCGGCCGGTAATATGTTACTGGATAAGTCATTTTTTAAGGCTTGTACACATGCGAGTGTGCTTAAAGACTTGTTTTAATAATTTTGTTACTGTAAAATCGCAATCGTAATTCTTATTGCTTCTTTTTTTCGCTAATGAATGAATAACGCTTCACACTCACAGCACCACACTAGGATTCCCTGTGTCGTGGGTGCCATGGACACATATTAACACGCAAACCGCGAACAGAAACATAAATTCATTATTTGAATTTCTGTCCCGCTGAGAATCGAACCCAGGACCCTTCGAATAGTGGACTGGCATGGTAATCACTACACCATACGGATCAAATTGAAATTGTTTTAGTAAAATGATAAATATGTAGGTTTATGAAACATTGTCGAAATGGTTTACAAGATGCACCGTGGTGGAGTATGCTCCAAGCCTTCCCCGGTTGTGGGGAGAGACCCGTGCCCAGCAGTGGGACATAAAAAAGGATTGGGCATTATAATATTGGAACAAAAATGGTTCCATCTTTGTCTTTGAAATAAAGGTCAAAGTATTCACCAATAGGAACAAGCCTTAGCCAGCCATTCCATCGTTATTGCGTGACATATGGCTGTCAGAATTAGTCGGATTAGTGATTTCACGGAGAACGCCTCGCATCCAATTACACGGCCGGAACCCAGGCATTAACGGAAAAAACAAACATGACAATTGGACTCAAAAATGGAACGGAATTTTGAATTAATGTTAATTTGGAACATGGGTGAGAATGGTTTATTAAAAGCATGTGGGATAATGTAGTTGTGTTTGGTGGCAATAAAAATTTTATTAATGTGATACTGCGTATAGTCATTTTGGATGGTTTTGTTATTTACTTACATAAAATGCGACTTAAAGTAACAGTGAAGGAAGAAATTGCTACCCTTTTTATGTCTCGCTATATTGATACGATTCCCTTCTAACAACTGGAAGTATTTATTTTTCTAGAAAAATAGTAGGCAATCAGCATGGTCACATGGTATGAAACGGTCTCTGCAAAACATATATTTAAACTCAGACCGAAAGTCTACCTGAGGTTGCTACTACTCTTATAAACATTAGAATAAAATTATAATGTATGATTGCGTTTGCGCAGGTATGACTACCGCCATCTAGGAGATGCTTGATGCATTAAAACTATTGCGCTACTCACCGCTAGGTGGCGGGAGAACAAGGTAAGTTTACTTTATGTTTTTATTATTTTACACATTATGTTGTATGAACGATATTTTCGTGCATAGATTATTAGCTAACATTCTTAATTACGATCAGTTTTTTATAAAAAAAATTCTGTTTAATAAATAAATACAATAATTGTTAGAAGATATCAAGTTCAATGAACTATTAAGTAAACAAAGCTATTTTAATTCGAAGAAATATAATTAATAATACCTATCATAACATTAATTTCCCTCTCATTTTGCATAAACCCACGTCATCGTTTACATTCCTCTCAACTCACAAATAGGAACTTTAATTAAAACAATTCTAAATTATAACGAGAAAATTATAAAATAATTTGAGCCCTTAAGCCGGCTGTCAACTAAACAATTCCGTGCAGTCCATCAAAATTAATCTAATCTAATCCCGAGGCTGTCTCAAGTTTAAACAAAGATATTGTAAACTGGGTATCAAGTGTTGGGGAGGCGTGGTTTATATGGATACAAGTTCTGTTAGAAAGCGCTGGATTTTACTGTTTCTGTAATCACTTTTCAATTTATTCTTGTAATATTATTGATCATTATGATATTATTATTATTGATTAGGATATTGTTACTCTTAAACTTAACTGCTTACTCTTGAAACAAAAAAATGTTTTTCGTTGAGTTTTTCGTTAAGAAAGTGTTTAATTTAAATAAATGATAATGTAACTATAAGGAACTACACTCAAAAAACTTAAACTTACTCTTAAACTTAACTTCATCATCAACTCGTGTCGGCATTCATCACATGCCGACACGAGTTGCTTTCTTTGTTGTTCCTTCACTGTAAAGCAATTAATAATTTATTATTAAATGTTCCTACAAAACACACAAAATATCGAAAATTAGCAGTGCGTGGAAATTAAATCCGAATTCACCGAAACAGTAGTACAAAATTCAATGATTAGTCTATCACTACTTTTTAAATAAACAACATAAAGTAAACTGCTGCCATTTTTATCAAACACTCTATCTCAAATGCTACGTACGAATACGAACAAACAATGTATCCTCAATACACAAACGGATAAGTAACAAACGCTACATAGCAAATAGTAGACCCGCACACAATACCGCCCCCTATGTTTACACTAAACATGCCGCTAGTCGGGTTGCACCCTGTTTCTTAATCGCCGTTTATTATTGAACTCGCACCCTTCTCACGATCGAGCTACGATCGAGTTTCAAAGTAAACAAATCAGCACAGTCTGATCTGAATCGGCAAGTAGTTAGTAAAGTTGGACAGTAAATAACAATAACCAAATTAATTTAGGTATAATATTGCGTTGGTTATTATTAACTTATTAAAACAGCGAGCGATTTCTGAAGCTGAATCTGGACGCTTCGGGATTCAAACATTATTTATTTTTAGCTGAAACGGGGTGTTCGGAAGTTAAGATTGGTTCCAATGATGAGTTTCGACTAACTTTATTCGTAAGCTAAAATTGTTATTTTCTAGAACACAATTTATAGTTGGGAGTTGTTAAAAACAATCGTTTAAAATTTCCGTTTAACATAGCATTAATTTCGTTTCCATAAACAAAAATGAAAAGTAAGAGAATTTTATAATTAGTAGGTTTAAAGTTACGGGAACGTACTACTAGGTATTATTTATATTATTATGTGACGTAACAATATAGCAGAAATAAATGAATTTAACTATAAGTATTATATACCTACATGGTTTTAGCTATGTGCGATGAGCTTTTTATTTCAGGTTTATGTCTGAGTCACTTCATGACTCGTTAGTTATAAAAGACATCTTACACACGATCTTAGGGCATGTCCGAGGTATAGGGGAGTGTCTACGAACATGTTCCACTTGCTGTGCAGAAAACATTTGCAGAAATCTTGCACCTAACAAAAGAAAATCCATTTCTATCAAACGTAAAAATTATCGGCTAAACAAATCCTATTCCTGATAACAACATAAAAAGGGGGCGACAAATGTATTATTTATGATCCCGCTCATTATTTTTAACGAGCGGACTCGCACGCCACAATAACGTGCCAAAAGTCGCCCAATATCGAAAAATCTGCTAAGCGATTACCCGCCATTGTCCAAGAATTGTTTTGTTGTCAGGATATACTTGATGTGTGTGTTGATGTCACAGACCAGTTGGAGAGTTTTTTCTTTCTTACTTAGGTTATGTAGGTACCTACTTATTTAACATGTTTTATAAATGAGATGTTAAGTACGAGTAGATATCTTGTTCTACCTTTACTAAGTTTCTAAGTGTGTGCTGTTAGCTGTTTTTAATAATAACTTTAATCATAACCATTATCTCAAGACTGTCCCACTGCTGGGCACGGGTGAGTAAAATATGAGATGGGATTCAGTATAACTTTGCAATATAAAATTAGAATAGAAATGAATTAAATAATTGTGGTGCTTAAGTTAGTTAAAAAAAATTTAAGTTACTACTATATTCGGCATTATGAACGAGATAAGAGATGTTAATTCAATTATAATTGATGCTGTTAAAAGAATTACCTCCTGGGACGTTTACAAAAGATCAAATTTTATATTCGCACCACTACATTATGTCGGGGGTTATGGATTTTTTCTAGATCGGCCATTATTTCACAATAACCAATCAGTGCCACGCATGTCAGTTGCCTGACGTCCCCCGACACTGACGGGTAGATTCCGGTGCTGTCGTTAAGGACAAAATATTTGGTCTTGTTTGGTGTTATTTGTCTCTGAAACAACAGAAATATAATCTAACAGAATCACATAATCATTACTAATTACGACTAATTGAAAGCAAACTGAATGGTTTGTGTATCAGATATTATTATACAGAATTAATATTTGCTATCATAAATTTGTGGAATTGTATGAAATTGCACACAACATTTAGGTATATTACTTACCAGATGATTACAAATTAAGTTTATTAAAAAATTACGTATTTTGTACACGATATAATAGATTTAGTTAGGTTAAACTTCATTACTTTATTTGCACTACTGCAATGGACTCAAGCCTCAAGCCCAATTTATAGGTACCTATACCTACCTAAAAGGATACCTAATAGTAATCTTAAATATTAAATCCTAAATAATGATCTGAGGTATTATCAAAGTTTACTCCCTTAAGTTATTCTTATAAGTATACCTTATATACTTTTAATACTTAGGTAATAGCAGAAAACATAATGAAACAAAAAAGTCATACCTACTCCTTTTTTACGGATTTAATGCATTGACATTCACGGGAATAACATCAAAAGCGGCTGGTGTTTGCGAAATGAAAAAAAAATGCTACTTTTCAAGTAATTTTGGGGGAGAAAACAATTGCCTTCATGTTATGGGTACTAGCGTTCGTGCATAGCTATTTTACTAAGAAAAAAGAATATAAAATCGATATATAGTATGTTGGTAGTAGAACTAAAACAGTTCGCCCGCACAGGGCCTACTCCTCATTATCATAGCCCGCCGTTAAGTGTGTCAGTTCTAGTTTACAATTGGGAAGTTGTAAGATATTTAAGTTTTTGATTCTTTTATGAGTAGCAACGTATCCGACCGAAGTATATACGACCTCAAATACCTAGGACTTCTATCCTATTTCTCCACTGTGATTAATTCCTTTAGAAGCAAGTTAAGGAAAAATCAGATCACGTTCAAAACTCCGTTACTAGATGTAATGTAACATATTTATACTTATTAACACAGAGTATCCTAGCGTAGAGTCTAGTGCTAATTAATACTTTAGTACAAATTTTTAGCCTGCCAATATTTCATTTAATTTCATGCAAGTGAAGCTAATATAACGCGTGTTGATAGTTCGTACCGGGTACGAGCTACTGGTATATTCTTCCTCTAACAGCAAAATGTCTAGGTAACAAGATAACAAACGTGCGACACGTATGAGTGAAAGTTAAAAGCGAATTCAGACTAACCAACCTCTTCAACTTAGTCCTCAGACAAAGGGCTTGTGGTTAGTTATGAAGTCCATGGGGTGCCATCCCCTCGTAATGACGCTCCGTGCTCAATTGCGACTTCACATTTTAAAAGTTGATCAGTGATGGTCCGAACGCCAGCAAGTTTTAATTTGCTTTGGGGTTTTGTGAAACGTGTGTGCTAAAGGATTTTGATTTGCGCTGAAATTCCACGTGCAAATTGATAAAACTATTTTAGTACATACAACTTTATCCTTTACTAAATTATCCTTTCGCTCAACATGTCATGCGCAGATTTTAAAGGGAGATTAGAAGTCGAAGTTTTAGAAAATCCATTTTTTCTGTTGTTTTTTCAGCTGCAATGTGTAGTTTATTTTAAAATTAGATACTTTCCTATGAATATACTCGTATCTGTGGATATTTTGTATTTAAATCTTTTTTAGTTTATTCTAATTAATATAAAATTTAGACTGTTTATTTTTTCCTTGAATTTTTGTTATTAATCGTATAATTTTCGTCATGTTCTATATTTTTACTCTTGGTATTTAGATTTGGATAGGTAACTTTTGGATTTAGAACCAAGTACCTACTTATGTGCAAGAAGATCAGTCGTAAAGCAAATCTACACACAAAATGTCTTAAAATAAAATAATATCTAATCTACCTTCCCCTTAGAACCAAATTACTACTAGAATAAGTATAGATTGTAGTGAATTTATTTTCAATCTTTATTTTATCTCCAAACATTTTTACACTTCAGCGAAACCGGGTCACAACTAATGAATAAATAAATTTACCACAACCACGTGCTTCATTACATTAGCCGGAGCGTGCTGGGTTTGTATCGAGTGTTTTGTTTCAAATCAAGTCGACAGCTATTGGTTTTTGCTAAGTAAGATGGAAAAGCGTCTAATATTAGCTAGCGTTGTTAGTCGTACCCTAAATATTGAAAAATGAGCAACCTTGTAGTAACATAAAAAGGTTAATTTTTATTAAGGGTTCTTGAATAGAAAAATTTGTTGTTCGCAAAAGACATGACCAGACCTTATTTATTCAATTCTTTATGTTATACTTTAATATAAAAAAAAGATATGACAAAAGGCGAACTTAATGCCTTAAGGCAGACAGACTTGTTCTTGCTTCGAGTGACCGAAGGGTGGCAGTTATTTCGCTCAAAAAATTAGTTTACTAATACTGCCAGTAATCTAGGCAATACGCCACAAGACGGAGCATTGAATGACATAATTTTTCATTTCATAGTTTTTTATATCCATCCATCAGCCTTTGGAGGTCCACTGGAGGCCCGGTCTTGTGGATCCAACGGTGTCCCGCTATCTTTTTTCATATAGTGTTATCTTTTAATTATTATTAAGTTATAAATCAATAAAGAAAACGTATAAAATAAAATATAGCAATTAGACATTTTCTTTGGTCTCAAACATTGTGCGTATTGAAAAAAAACATTGATTGATAAAATATCAGTTACAAATCCATAATAAGAGAGATAGGTTATTATTATATTGGCAGCACAAAAACAGTAAACAAATAAATCAGAGCACAAGACCCTGTAACTTAATAATGCGGTATTCGTTCAGGATAAAGAGGAAGAAAACGATAACCTCCACCGGATATCCGGTTACACTTCAATCAAAGATGGCGGCGAAAAGCGGGGCAAAGGGTGACGAATTTCCGCAACGGCTCCAGTTTGAGATCATTGGGTGGGTCTTATACGTAACTAGATGAAAACCGTTACAATAAGACAATAAGTAGATAGAATCCTTAGTAGAAAATCTTAGAAAATATAGCTAAAAGCTATAACTTAAAAGTATAGCTATGTCATTTATATTACACTTAATTTGTTTATTTGTTTACATACCTTAATAAACTTAATTAAAATAATAAATTGTATGGAGATTGAACCGCACTTAATAACTCTTAAGTCATTTAATAGAAAATGCTACTAGCGGCAGCTCGCGTGACTCCGCAAATAAAAGCTGTAATGAATACAATTATCAGATTACTGACGTTGAATTATAGACTCCGATGTGGATAACGATGTCACTTATTTATGACGTTTTGTAAAATATAAGTCCTATTTATTAGTTTAAGCTGTGAAACCAAAACTTCATTGCATAAATTTAAACGGATATCTGTGTATTATTCGTATTGGCATTGCGTTTTTTTCTGCACAATTCACTCAAAAACAACTTAATAATGAGAAGAAAAATAAAAAGAAGAAAGAAACATATTATTATGAATATAAATAAACATATTGGTTAAGAATTAAGCAATGCTCATTCATTTTGTTTCTTAAACAAATTTAACGACTGTGCAGAATATTTGCCTATAAGGTTTTCCATAATTTCTAATATAGCATTTATTAAACAAAACGTTTAGATTTCTAATGAAATAGGTCATTTATGGCCACTCACAGGTAAGCGACAACAGTACACAGTTGAAAATATAGTAGCTTTTATATGTATAAACCATTGTTCTATTTTACAACGATTGCGTAATTTACCCTTGACTTTATAAAACCTTAAAACTCATCCGGCCTTCACCTTCTGTTCATCGAACATTTCAGGAAAGCTTAGTCATTTATTTGTCGGAACCATGACAAGGCTACAATTTCAAAGAATTATCTAATGTTCGTAGAAATTGGTCGTAAAAGGTGAATATACTTTTAGCATAAAATCATTTCGTTAAATCTTGCTAGAATCTCACTCACGTTTAATAAAAACAATTTAATTATATTACAATTATATAAACAATATAATAATATATTAAACACCACTTCACATGTCACTTCTTACAATAAAAATGTATGAAAAACAGGAAAGTGATGCTGACAAGCGTTTTAAACAATGCAAGAAATCTGCAAGATAAATTTACAGATGTGTTTTGTTGGCTAAAAATCCCTTGTCGGGATCTATGTAGGAATGCGCAAAAATGTATAAGCATTTTACATTAACCATGGACGAAGAGTATAATTTATCATTTATTTATTAATTACTAATTAATTTAGAATAGAAATAACTTTATGGTGATTGTAATAAGGAATACTTTCTATGAAGAACCTAGTAGGTAAATTGTTAAGCGAAGTATTTCTTTGTTGCTTCATCCTTTACTCGGCATACCTAAGCATAACACATCCGAAAGAACACCAGAATTGTATATCATGTCATCGTAAATTTAAATGTGAAGATATCGTCACATTAAAGTTGGACCACAATCAATTCTATTAACCTTTAGTTTAATCACAGCCCAGGTATGAGAAAACACATAAAATCCAAGATTTATTTTGCCCAACCTCTAGCAATATTACCTTTCACGAAATTAGTCATTGTCGGAATATCGCCAAAACAGTGAATAAAATAAACGAAATCATAAATTAAAACTGTCGTCGTAAATTTTTAATACATAGTGACAGATGATAAATTTTAAAATGTGAGGTGTTTAATTACCAAATTGTGACCACCCGCAAATTAAATCCAGGTATATATTGAAACTCTAAACGAGTCCTACTCAAATACCCAAAACTAATCACCATCATAGGTATAACTTTTGCATTTTGAAAGAAAGAAACATGTATTTACTGGAAAGTACCTACTACAACAACAATGTTATAAAACATAAAACACTCGGGAATAGTGTATCTTGCCAACGGTGAAAGAATTTTTGAAATCGGTCCAGTACTTTCGGAGCCTATTCATTACAAACAAACAAAAAATCAAACTTTACCTCTTTATAATATTAGTATAGATATAGATGAAAATAAAAAACAAACAAATTCAAAAAATTGGTAGCTGCAAAATATGACAGCAAACATTTACTGCCGCACCACCCAATGAAATTTCAAATTAGTATTTAAGTAGGTACTCGTACCTATAACTATTCAATAGTTAAATAACATAACCTTTACTATTTATTTGTGTCACAAATCCCTGGCATATAGCAACTGGATTTATCAAGTGTGATAGGTACAGATACTGTTATCGATGTTAAAACGCATTTGTTCCATTAACCGCTTTCAACTTAATTTGGAGTCTGTTGTTATCTTGAGTGCATTTATCGATAGTAACAGTTTTACTACACATCTTCAATCCAAGCGCCTTAAGCACATAATTACATGGTAACATTCTACATTATATTATCAAACTTTATAGCAACATAACGCAGTGTCATTAATGTAAAATGACTGTCCCAGCAACGTTTCTTTATCAAAATCGATAAGATAAAGACCTTGATCTCGGCTTTATGTTCAATAGTACTCGAGATGTAAACCTCAGCTCTACGATTTCTGATTGCCCGATATTTTGGTGCAATTAGATGTACTAAATCAAATAATAGATTTGGATGCGGATGTATGAAAACACTGTTAAAACAATAGAACCGCTAATTAAGAGGACTGTCCATAATCTTTCACTAAGGCTGCTACTATCGGTTGATAACTTGATACTAATAATAGCAGCCTGTAGTACCTGATGGTAGTAATAGGGAACTAAAAATTAGTATAAAATCGTAATTAATACTTAGTAAGTTTTCCGTGCTTCGGAGGGCACGTTAAGCTGTCGGTCCCGGTTGTTATCGACAGATAACAGTCGTTAAACCTGGTCGGAGGCCCTTTGG
>DWAV01001760.1:0-12670 GCA_018231305.1 Noctuana lactifera | reverse complement strand
ACTACTGGACCGATTTGAAAAATTCTTTTTTTATATGATAGCTACGTTCATGAGGAAGGTTATAGGCTATCAAGCATTACGTTACTACGTAATGACGTTACTATTCTTAAAGCAGGTTATTTAATAATTATTATAATCAGAAAAGTTTTGCTTTATACAAATTGTATAGAATTCACAGTGATACATAGTATTGTAAGCTAAAAGTCCATCTGAACATCCAAAAGTGTTAAACCGTCAATCTATTTCTAACCGAAACATAAACGATAAATGCTTGTAATTGATGAAATTATAATGAATGCTGATGATATATCTTACCTCCATAGCATTGATAAGCATCCGAGTCAGTCTGAATGGTATCTTCTCGGGAAATCGTTCCCGCTTAAGAGTGACCTCAAAGCAGTCCCCGAAATCAATATGAAGGACCTTTCCAGTAACCCTGTGCAGCATTATGTTGGAAGGGTGTCGGTCTCCGAGCCCAAGTATGTAGCCCACCATGCTCATGACTGCGAGCGAACGGGTGTAGTTCGTTCTACGTTCAAACCACGCCTCTGCAGATGGACTCTTCAGCCACAGCAGACGGGAGAGGTCATTGCCTGGAGTCTGAGAGAGCGTGTATTCGAACACCTCCACCTAAACAGCGTATAGAGCATACAGTTAATTTCACAATTATTCAATTAGTATTTTAACAGACACATTTTTGGTACCATAACCTCAATCTTTATAAAAGAAAATAATAAGGTAACAACATCAGATATAGTCATAACAAAACAAGTAGTTTACACTGCACTATTAATTTGTTTTATTGTCCATAATAGAAAGGAAACCTAACCTTATGTTTCAGCATAAGCTTCTGATAATCCGAGGCCATGTTCTTCATAATGTTCTGTTCTGTGCACACAGTCATCTTGTTAGATTTCTTGTCTCTGTAGTCGCTGATTAGTTTGTACAGCGTGTCGCACTGTGGCACCCATCCTATGAGACCTGAGTTCGGTGATAAGGGTATGACGGCATACCGCTGGATGGCCAGATCGTGTCGATAGGTGTTAGTGTCTGATTGCAGCAAAGTGTTGACGAGACCGAACAGCTGCATAACGCGTTCGTCCTGGCGCAAGTCTTCATGCCCTTTCAAAAGGAACATGTACTGCTTACCATCAGAACCCTGGATGGTGAGGCGCCGCGGTCGTTGCTTTGATTTTATTACCTGAAACAAAGAAAATCTTTACAACTCAAAAACAATTCAGTCGCTTTGAATATAATGGTATATTATCTGATTGGAAAGCCACTATAAGGTACCATGTACCAGCTTGGTCATGGTCATCACTGAATATTGATAAGGAATAAAAATTTGTATTGGACACAACGTTTACTACCGTTATTTGTTTTCAATGACATGTAATACTTAATGGTAGCCTTTTAGTTCGTAAAGTGTAACCACTACACGCTACACGGCTCACTCGTCTGTGATGGCATTAAGATAGGCGCAGTAAACCCATTTAGTCATAGAATATAATAATAATGAATAATATTATGTGCTTTAAATCAGTCAATGCTACGCTTAAAAGATCAGAGAGCTTGTAATGTGTAATTAACGAACAGCAGTAATAACATTCCAAGATAGCAATAAATAGTTTATAACACCGATGAGTGCGTAATCATAACGGGACATTTGGACTATCGTCAAGTACGCGGATCTGGAAATAGCTCAGCAGGTGTTACGTCGTTTCCTTATGTTTTTCCTGCTAAGAAATAACTATAATATAAATCAAATGACAACAAATTAAATGTATCCTAAATGTGATTATTCGGCATACCCAGGAACATTTTATTTTTTCCGCGTAGTATATTGAGACGCAGACGAGATTCGACAAACGAAAATGAATAGTAGACACGATAAATAAATTAAATAATATAATCTTTTTTTTCTTTTTTTCGAATGTGTATGCGTCGCGATAGATGATTTGATGAAATAAATTATCTTATCTTATCTTAATAAGTGAAAGCTTGTCAACAATAAGTCATACGATAGGACAGGATTCCTCGAGTCATCGGACGTCTCGGACAACAGACAATTATAAAATATGTTTAAAGAATTTATTCTCATACGATGATATCCAATGTAATATGTTAAAAAAAGTAAAGTTTATGTAAATTTCACACTGCCACTTACCTGATTGTATAAAAACCCGCAGAGACTAAAAATACCTCTTTAATTAACCTTCTTAAATTAAATTTATCCCAGAGTCCATTATCGTAATGTAGCTGAATAGATACTTTCGTTTAAAAGGTTTTTATAAAAATAGCTATCGGCATTTACAAAGCTATTTCTTGTCTAAGGTAACCTTTAGCAATGTTTATTGTGTTACATTAGCCTGCTATTTTAGGATGCCTGTTTGCTGTAACCATTGGATGACCTCAAGGGTTGCTTATATAAATAATAGGTAAGTATTTTAAACATAAAATAAAAATTTGTTTTTGTTCAAAATTTAAAATGCGCAAAAACGTAAAAAATAATTTAACTCTCTCTCTCTCATTATTAGTTTCGAAAAATGGCGTTTTGACAACATCCCACAAGGGTTGACCACTAACCCGTATCTCCATCAATCCGCATTGGAACAACGTGAATAGGTATGCTCCAGGCCTTCCCTGGTTTTCGGAACACACCCACCCAACATTGGGATATAGAAAGTGTTGAAGGCACATATCGATTTTAACACCTCCTTTTTTGAAGCAGTTAAAAAGTAAAGAGAGGGGAAGGTGCCGAGGTGGGGGTCCCTACCTGCAGTTGCGTGTTGATGTGCGCGATGCGGATGACGCGCTCGCCGGGCACGTAGGAGCCGGGCACGGCCAGCTGCAGGTCGCGGCACGCGTGCAGGCGCCGGCTCACGTACTGCAGCTCCAGCGACATGTGCGCCTTGAACTGCGCGCCGATGCGCCGCGCCACGTGGAAGTACACGTGCCACGCCTCGTTCAGGTACCGGTCTTCGTTCGCCTCCTGTACACGACTAATTATGTTATTTTGTAAACTTTGGGTACAGCACCGCCTCGGTGTACGCCCCACGGGTAGGACTGCAGTACTGTCGGAGGTTGAATACGAATGTTTAGTTGCAGAGATCACTGAACTGCAGGTGAACCACATGTTTATTTACTGCTTCTTTTATGAATGAAACGACCATTTTAGTACAACAGTAGTACAGTAGTACGGTAGTTTCTTTTAGTATTGAAAGGACCATTTTAGTGAACGCAAAGTAACAACGCAGCTGTTTACATATATTAGATGTTGGATGAAACTTTGAGGCTAAATGTAAATATTCTTCAATGTGTGGCAATGTAAATATTGTTCTCGCAAAAAATCATTTGTATCAATTAGTAAACTAACCCAATCGGCCTAGGAAACTCACCTTGTACATTTCACACCAACGTTGCGCTTCTTGAAGATCTCGACCGTACATTTGCAAAAACGATATTTCTTTTAATGTTTCCGGGGGCTGGGACAACATTGCGTGCATTTTCTCTAGGGTTCTAAACATTCCTCTGTAGTCTTTTTCATTGTAGTAGAGCCTAAAATACGTGACACAGTGAAAAACAATACCCTTTTGAAATTTACTGCAGAAAAAGAACTTAAATTAAATTATTGTAATAAACTATAATACAGTTTAGACACTTACGTCGAGGCATCTTCTAAGGCAGTGTAGACTTGGTCATGCCACAACATGGCAATTTTGATCAGCTCTTCGGATATAATAGCTGCTTCGCAGACTAACTTCTGAGAATGTGTAGACATTGTTTTAAGGATATAGTTTGCGGCTGATTTCCTTGTAACAAACGAAGACTTTGTCGCAACCGTCAATGGATACACTAATGCTTGAGGGTGAGACTTCCCAATGTCGATAAGCAATATGTGGACCAGCTTAGCCACCAAACTTCTTGGGGAATCTATCCTCGCGATTAGCTGCGGTATTACTTGCAGCCATATTTTAATATCTATCTGCCGTATGCCTTCAAAGAGGGCATCATAGATCGCAGGATGATGCCCATGTTCAAACCACAGTGTCAAAAGCCTCAGCGTATCCTGGAGGGAACTTCCGTTCGAAAGACTGATAGATTTGAAGAACCCTTCTATGGCAGGTATCGTGTACGTATTAATAAATTCGGTGCGAGACACTTTTTTCTCACCGGAACCAGCCAAACTGCTCTCTGACACATTATCTTGCTGCTTGTAAAACAGAACCGTCTCAAAATTCATGCAAGCCCATGCGTGGCAAGCTTTATACCACTCAGGAGCAAGAATGGTCGCAGTTGCGTAATTCCTTAGAATTTCGGGAATCGACAATTCGTTAACTTCCTGAAGAGATTCACACCATGATCCCAGTTTTAGGTGGCATCGTGCGAGTAGTCTGCACTGATCTTCAGTCTCAGGATCTAAAGTGTCGACGAATCGTTGCAAAACATCATATGCATACCGTTTATTACCAGCGTCCCATATATTTTTACTATAAGCCAATACGATTCTTGGGTCTGGCGCGCGCAGAAGAACATCAGGGTTGGTAAGCGGGTCGCAACCGAGCATCGAAACTACGATCTTATGCGCTTGACTTAAAGCGCCAGTCTTTCGGCACAATGATGCAAACTTTAACCATGTCTGGAAATCTTCTCTGGGTGTCATAACTAATCCTCTTATTTGGAGCATTTTCCTCCAATCTTCCACCAGTCTTTGCCCGCCCTGTAACCTTGCTCTCCAAGCCCTATGAATTATATTCCTCTTTTCTTCAACCAATTTATAAGTCACGACTTCTTCTAACTCTGTTAGCATCTGCGCATTCACTAACGCTCCATAAGCTCTTTGATAACTTTCGCCAACTACTGCAGTCAAATCTACATCAAGTAAGCTTCTTGAGGAGTCAATATAGTGTCTAGACTCTACCCATTGCCCATCATGTATAGAGATAATAGCTCTGTAAAAAGCACCATCTTGTGTATCGCTTGGTATACATTCAACATATTTTTTCATGGAATCCCATTCCTGAAGACCCCATGACGCTGCTGCTGCTATCTTTGCCGATTTCTGTTTCATGTCTTCAGATATACTGTTCCACTGTTCGTTTACCATATTGTCCAGCTTCCGCCACTCTCCCAAAGCTTCCAGACATCGCATCATTCCTAGGTTAGACTCAGAATCTAGCGGCTCTGTCTCCAATTTCTTCGTATAAAGTTCCAGTGCTTGATCCCAGCTATGTAATTTCTCGTACCATCGAACGTGAACGTTCAGCGTACAGTCGCCGTTCTTTTTCTGCATTATAACTTTTTCTAATAAGCCAGTGGCAGATTCTTTTTGTTGAAGTTTGTTATTGATGTGAATAAGTGCTTCGACTACTTGGGTTGATGGATTTCTTCTGTATTCCTCTTCCTATAAAATATACAAAAACATATTAAACGTTCATATTACTGAAAATAGAGAAATTTTTAAAATGTGTTATACCTTATAGTATAGAGCTTTTGCATAAGCTCTGCAGCTTATGGCGGTGTCACCGAGAAGTTTAATAGATATTGGTAGAGCTTCTTCTTCACAGTGTTCCAAAAACTCTGCTAAATTTAATACAGCAAGGGCCAATTCAGGGACATCAGGAACGGTTAGCGCTTTTTCTAGCGCCGCCACCAGTTCACAACGAGGTTGCTCGCCGAGCTCAGTCCAACATGACATAAAAGCCGCATTAAATAAATCGCCAGCCAACTGAATATAGTTTTGAGCTAAATTGGCACAAGCTCTGGAATAAAAACGATTTTTTAAATCTTTACAAAGCTTTTGGAAAAGCGTAGTGGAGTATGCTACATGCCTTCCCCGATTGGGGGGTGAGACCCGTGCCCAGCAGTGGGACATAAAAAAGGTTGAAGGCAAGTAGTTACATGAAATAGTACCTTATGGCAGGACTGTTTGATTCAGTAAGGAATCCAACGCTAAGCTGCTTAAGCCATTCAAGCCAGTCTTCCTTCGAAATGAGATTTTTAGTTGACCAGCACTTTCGTAAATTTTGGACGTTTAGTGTCAATTTCTGAATAGTTTGTGTTTCGTTTGAATTAGTCATAACCTAAAAATTATATTTCATATTAAACAGTATCCATTAAATCTAATAATAGTTTTTTTATAATTAATCAAATTAAGCTACTTACATCTGATTTTTGGTTACGTAATCTAGACCGAGTCTCGTCTAAATAATCGTCATCAGAAGCTAGGGTAGATATAACCTGCAGCCTTGACACAAGAACTATATAATTTGGACATTGTATTTTGTGCTTTACCAAAATTCTTTCGACTGATGGAATGTAGTCGATGTATTCACGACCAAGTTGCACTATCAAAGCACAGAGTGTGTTCATAGCAGTTTGTCGAAGCGGCGGGCTGTTGTCTAGTACCTTTGCGAGAGATTGTAACAACATTGCTGAATATGGTTTAAAGTACAAATACATAGACAAGTGTTCAATTGTCTCCATCGCTAACTTTGATATAGATTGTGGAATATTCCTGCCTTCAAAGAGGTCTGTAATAGCTGGAACAACTGATAACAAAACATCGTCCAGATTATTCTCGAACTTTTGTATTGCTAGGAGCAATTTTTCTGTCAAGTATTTGTCCTTGCTTCGATCGTATTTTAGGACTCTTAATATATTTGGCAATATTTTTCTAAGGTAGACTTTGAATTCTGTGCCAATAGCGACACTTATGTGTTCCAACAACAGAATTAACGTAGGCTGTAATGGACTGCTCGGCGTCCAGTACTCCCTGATGATATCAAAAATGTCTTCCAAGTATGCTCGAATGTGTATTTTAACAACCGATATGAGTTGAGCAAGTTGAGTAAGGAGAAATTCTCTAAAGTTACTATTATCTGTTGTACGTATAACATATAGAAGGCTTGGAGTAACGCGAGAAATGTATGGGACGCACTTGATTCCCAGAGTCCGAAATATGAACGTCACTGAATGTACAACACTTGTATGGTGCTGCGACAGCATTGGATCATGGAGAATGCGCATAAGAGTCGTTACCGCAATGGCCGGGTAGAATTCATCCAAAACTAATGGAGACATATTTACTAGCATCTCGCTCACATTAGCATCGAAGTTATCTGCTGTGGAGGATGTCTCTGTAATTGGTATTAAAGTAGATACTGTCTGAAAGTCAATAAGCCCTTGGTTTACTCTGTGTTTATACGGATCTAATGCGCCCAATAACCCAAGAACGCGAATTGTTTCACGCCTGTCATTAGGCTGCTGCTCAATTTTCAAGAAATTCAGAAGCAAATCCATCAGATGCGGGTATTCCATGTAAGGAGTAACAACATAACCAATTGCACTAATTACTTGACCAAAGGACCATAAAGCCACACTTCTCTTTTCTGGTTGGTTAGGATCTGATAGTATGTTAAGCTGGATTGAGATGAGCTCATGTAACCATTGATTTAATGCTTGTTCCCCACCATTTACTTCTGCAAGATCACCTATAGCTTTCAAAATTGTAGATACCATGGCAGAATTACTTTCTTCTTCTTTTAATTTAGGAACTAACACCTTAAGAATAGTTTCTGCAAATTGTCTGGTAATTCTTGGTGCGTTTGATATAATATTGTTCACCATGCGCAATGACTGTTCTTTATTGCGATTTGATTCAGAGTACTGTATTTCCATCAATATTTGCACAAACAGTTGGCGCAACATGGGTGTTGTGTAGCTTGGATTCCAATTACTTAATCTTCCAACAACACACAATGCAAGTTCACTTACTTCAGTATTTGAATCATTTGTAGCTACAAAGAGGCAGTTAAGATGTTCTTCAACAGCCAAATATTTATCAAAAATGGGATTAGTAAAAATTTCTAGAACTCTATAACGAACTTCATGATCAAAGTCAGATCGTCCCACTGACAGCAACTTTCCGAGAGATTCATCAATAAGCATGTTTAGGGTTCTTGAATTTGTCATTGTGCATCTTTCGATTGCCTTGATTAGTAATTTGGCTGTAGTTTTTACTGATTCGACCCGTACATCATGTTGTTCACTTTGCAAATAATGATCTGTACATCTCTTTATAAATGACATAAGAGTGTTGTTCCATTCAAAATCAAAAGCTCCAAGAGTTCTCAAAGCAAGTACCAATTTCGCGGCATCATGGGCTTCACTTAATAATGCTGAGGACAGTGAATAAGTTTGAGTATCTGTTTTAGAGCCATAAGGTTTTTTTCTAAGTATTAAGGACAAGATATTTAAAAGCTTGTCAGTTATGTCTTTTTTTAATGATGGTATGCTTTGGCTTAATTCTTTAAAACAGGTTGTCAGCTGAGGGCTCAGCCCCATAACACACATTGGATCTAGTAAATCTTTAAGTTGGTTGGTTACATTTTCTTTCATAGCTATACCCAGTAAAGTTATGCAGTTTAATAACGGTGTATCTGCTCCATTTCTTTTCTTTGGTGTATCTTTGACTGGTAGAGTAAGCTTTATTATTTCTATGATCCTTTCCAAATGTTGTTGTACATCAGCCTCTACGGCAACACAAATAAGACCTAATGTAGTGAAAGCCATTGCTTTTTCTTTCTCCCTTCCACGCAAAAAGGTGATCAAGTGATTTATAGTAGATTGAAGATGTTTCCTTCCAAACACTTCTCTGTTAAATGCAGCTAGTCTTGGTATTAAAATAAGGAGCATTTGATGTACATGGTGGGATCTTGATATTTGCTGCGCCATAACATCTGGAAAAATCAAACAGAATAATAATTTACCTAATTGCATTCTTTTGCTTAAAATTTTGCTTAAAAATAATATAATTATTGTTAATATTTATCAACAGATATTCAAATAAGTGAAGATTACATTAATGTCATTATTAATAATGCCTCAATTTAGAGTTCTTGACCTCAATGCTATATGAAATAATTATTTTGTTATTTTTTATATCTTAGTTAAACTAGTCTATTGATTCAGCTACCTTAGTCAAGTAACTCACCAGAAGATATTTTTTCATAATTTTCTTTAATTAACTGTTTACAAATACTGGACTCATATGTGGGCACAGTTTCTCTCTCGCTCTTATATTCAACGTAATGTTGAGAGGACCATGAGTGTTGCATTTTAGGATTAAGTGGAGACATCTCATCTGCTGCATCTTGTTCTGCATCAAGTTTTTGCATAAGCATTGTATATTTCTTTTCCCATGAAGAATTAGAACATCGTAAAAGTTCATTTAAAATCAACAAAGCTCCGTGAACGTGCTCATCTCTACTCAGGGCTCTTTCTCTAGTAGTGTGGTCTGCAAAGGAGGTCAAAGCCTCCTCGTAGCATTGAATGTACCAATGAGCTCTGTTACTTTGTTCAGGAACCTCTCTTTGCGATGTAACAACAAATGCAGCTCTCAAAGCCTTAGCAGCAGATTCTCGTATCTGCTCCTTTGGATCTCTGAGGGCTATAGTGATATGATTGAAGAAACCATTAATATGTTGGAAGAAATATGAAGGCAATGCAATTGCCAATTCCTTTAATATCAGAGTAGCAGATAGCCTCTTCCCTTCATTCCTCTCCTCAACTAACCATTCAAAGGATCTTTTGACCTCAAATTCCACATACTCTGATCGCTTAATACCAAGCGAGATAGCTAATCTTCCCATTGTCTTAGCTGCTAACTCCAAAACACTACTATCACTGCATGGGAAAATGTTACGTAAGTGATGAACATAACGATTAATTCTTACTTTACTAGTTTCCGAGTCTCCACTGATCAAGCAGACTGAAAAGATAAAGTGATTTAATTAAAATTTTAGACAGATTGGCTTATAAAAGAAATGGAAATGGGCAGGTCACATAGCAAGATATAAAGATAAGGACTTTTGAGGGACTATTAATGTGGGAATATAGGTTTATTCTTTTAAGAAGGATTATAGAATAACAGGAACTTAATCAGATTTGTATAAACATAACCTTAAAGTATTACAACTTACCAATAGTCAGTATACCCGCTTTCTTTTCATTGTTATCGTAACTAGAGGTTAAAGCGTGTATCTGCTGGTTAAAATCGTCCAGCACTTGATTATAAGCTTCCTGGGACATTTCTCTGAGATCAGTTTTAACGAAATGTAGGAGTTCACGAATGGCCCTGTGTCTCGACTCTGACTGTCGGGACTTCAGGCCCGATATCAGGTCAGATACGTGGTAGTTAGTCATCCTGCTGATTATTTATTAACCAGGTCGATAAAATAATGTACCTGCATAGATTAAGAAATCTATGTGTACCTGAATATTATTTAAGTTTATCCATTAGCATTACTTTTAGTTCACATTGGTCTATTTATGTCAGCATAACTGCTACATCAATTTCTTGTAAATGTATTAAATATTAATGTATTCCGTTTATCACTGTTAACGTTACTAATGTTAATTAAACAATAAGAATACATTTACAGAAAGCCAATGGGAATTTGGTAAACAAATTAACAAATTGAAAACATGCGGCCATCATTGTATTGTTTAATGTTTAGCTGTCAAAACTGTCAAATTAAAATAAATATAATGTATGTCATGTACGGCACAGACTACACAGAGTACATTTATCGTTTATGTAGGTATATGTATAAATATATGTACGTAGTCCATTACCATACGGAGTCCATTACCATATTTACCATTGACAAAGGAAGTACTACCTAGAATAGTACTTAGCACCATCTGTTAGCTAACAAAGTTAGCTAATCATGCACTTCAATGACGCGCGTAATACCAGGCCAAGAGTATGTAATATGAATTTAATATATATAACACTATACTACGTGGTGCCAGGTCCTGCCATCTTCCATTAGTCTATGTTTATGTATGTGCCAAGCATGTGCTAAGCCAATGTCAAAATACTTCTACCACAGATTAAACATCAAGATATTTGCGATTCGGAATGAGGATGACGCGTTGTATTTTCAATAGGTACTTTCTCGCTCGTCATCTATCTTCTAATTACAAACGTCAAATAACCAATCGTCTCAGCTGAGCCAAAGAGGTGACTGACTGCTTGACGTTGTGTGGCTTGCTCCGTTGTTCTTTCTGGATTCACAGTTTGTGTGAAAATTTAGTGTTATAGTGCAAAAGCGAGATACAATTAAACATAGAAGAAGCGTCTTCCACCATGAGTGAATTAAGTCAAGAAGAGGTAAGTGGTATATTTTGTAAACGGACCTTGACGTAGTGCGTATGGCCAATCTAATTTCGTAACAAAACAAAGCGTTTGTGTGGCGATTTTCAATTTGGAAGTGCGTGTGTTATTGCACGTGCCGTATGAATTTATTGTTCTTTGTAGATAAGGCGTCGCCGCTTGGCTCGGCTTGCAGCACTCAGTAGCCCCGCGCCTGTGTCTGCCAGTCCTGCTGTCACTCCGGGCGGGTCCATGCCTTTCGAAGCATCAAACGTGCAGCCACCCTCGACTATTTCTTCGCCGTCACCACGCGCATCAACAGAACCTAATCAAAACTCTGATAACACAAAGGATTCAAACTATTCAGATGGAGTGAATAAAAGTGATGTAACAGATGAAACCAAAATAACAGCAGATGGATTAATTGTGACTGAGAAGCCTGAAAACAATTTGCTTGATGAAATGCCAGACACAAAAATGACAGATCTGTCTCAGACTAGACAGTACAATAGTTTTGACTCAATAGGTGATGATACCTTATTGAGTTGTGGTTCAGTTCGAGTAGGAAGTTTGCCACAGTCGACCATTGGGGGTTCAGAAGGTGCATCAAATAGGGAAGACAGCACATCAAGATCAATATCACCACCACAGTTTGCAGAACCATCGCCGGTGCAGAGGATCAGTAACACTTCACCGAGCTCTTCTCGACGATCACTTTCAATGGAAGTAGATGAAGTTTCAGACAGAAATTCCCAATCTGACAATCCACAGGAGCCTATGGAAGTAAGTTCATCACGTTACTTCATTTTAGATATGCACTAGCTCTTTCACGGGGGATATGCTGTTCGATTAAAAACTGTGAATGGGAATGGTATGGGATTGTAGAGGATATGTTACAAGGTTCAAAAATGTATATCTATTAACTATTTATCGACTAAGACAAAGGTTAAAAGAACTGAATAATAATTTTCATATCTTAAACTTTTGCTTCACTAAGTGTGCACAATAGTAGTGCCAACACTTTTTTCTGATAAGAACTTAAGTGCTGACACTGACTTCAAAAGAAATATTGTAGAACCTGATTTGTTAGTCTAATATAACTTTATTTTTTTTATTATTTATTACTCTTTAATACAGGTTGAAGATAGTGATCCCACACAATCGCCAGCTCGCAAAATACATAGGACACGAACTGTCAGTAACACAGAATTAACTGAAGATCAACTACGATACATTGTTGCAAAGATTCTGCAAATCTCTTGGTCTGAAGACAATGCAGGTAATATAATTTTAATAATACATTAAAGAGTTACTGAAAGTGTGACAACCCGTGTGGTGTAGTACTTACCACACCAGTCCACCATTCCCACACAAGGGTCCTGGGTTTGATCCCCGGCAGGGCAGAACTTTAAATGATGAATTTCAATTTCTGTTACCGGTCTGGGTGTTTGTATATTTGTCTTTGTATGTGTCTATGGCACCCACAACAAAGGGAATATTAATGTGGGG
>DWAV01001759.1:0-12672 GCA_018231305.1 Noctuana lactifera | reverse complement strand
TTGTGTATTTGTCTTTGTATGTGTCCATGGCACCCACGACACAGGGTATCCTAGTGTGGGGCTGTGAGTGTGAAGCGGTATTTATTTATTTATACATCTGTATTTGCAAAAGAATGTAGGTTGTACGGCGTTGTTATTTTTTTAATGCAGTTATGTATCTACGAACTAATTTCTCAATACCAAGAACCAACCCTTTCGTATTAGATCGTAAACGAAACAATATCAAGCACCCAACTTAACCCCTCGAATGCATGCGGAACAAATCATACAACAGAAACGGTCAATTTTGTCTAATCTCATCAGTGAGTCCGACCAACACTAGCCGTGTTATAAACCATTTGATTAATTAATTTCGAAATAGTAAACGCGTGAAGGGACCTATCAATAAAATTTGTTTTTTAATTATACTTTATTAGACCAAATTGGCTTTGTTTTTTTAAAGGGACGCGGCACGGAAACTGTTCGACGGATCCCTTTGTACACCTATCGGTTCTATTGATGATTTTATAAGGTCAATAATCATTATTGACTGTGATCATATAATTAACTAGTTTCACTGAGGGGTTCGGATGTATTCGTATCAACGGGGTCTCTTTTCACCGAAGAAGTTCGTGTAATTATTTTATGGTTTTCATTGATTTTTATTATGTTCAAGGGGTAGTTTTTGCTATTTAACCATTTAAGATGTATTGTTATTTCTCAAGGAAATTAATATAAGGACTTATAGCGCTTCACATTCAATCCACAAAGGGCATTTAAAAACTAAATCCAATACGAATATTTCATATATTCGATCTCGTTCATTAGACATTAGTATCACTTAGATAATAATTTTGTTACTATTTTGCATGAATATGTTATGCTTAAAATAAAATTTAATGCACTTTAAAAAATTTACTTTATAAATTGATTACTGGTTACTACCAAACAAGTTATACCCAGTGTCTATAAAACATCAACCGGTCGTAGAACTTTATGCAATTAATGCGATTATCTCTTTACGCTACTAAGGAGTCGTGACACGCGCATGATCAATGATACTGTTGACTTTCATTATAATCCATAGTTAATCTGCAATTATGTTCGGATCTTGTATTCACTACAGATCGCTTTTAATTTATTATCTGTTAATCCAACGTTATTTTATCCTGGACAAAAGCTAGGCAGTGTGTTTGCTATGGATTTAATAATGTCACCGTGATTTTACCGTGTTTACATGAGTAATCTTAAGTGTTGTTACGTCATAATTATTTAGACAATTAAAAGTATAATAGCTGCTTATAGATACAAAAGTTTTTGTCAAAATCTTCTCTATATTGCTTTAAATATCAAGATAAGCAAGAAAATAAAATAAAATGGATCGAAATATATCCAGAATTTTAACGTGATTTATAAAGAAGTACCTACATCATTTCAGTATAGATATATTATGCTTTAGTTGAATAATTTATGCAATATTTACAATTCAATTACATTTAATTATATCATTTAGTTGGGTGTAATATGTTGCTTCAATAAAATTTTTCAACTCTTGGATTGATTGAACTTTCGGTAAAAATACGGAATTTAAATATAGAGTAAGAACAATTTGAAGCCAAATATGGAGACATATTTAAATATTTTTAGCACTGTCGCTTTCATGAGGGTTTGACTCACCAATAAAACGAACTCTTACATAAACCGGTCGTATTGTTGAAAGAATATAAATTAAGTAACAATAAGATTACCTTCAAATCGTAATTTTATGCCAGTCCATTTTACAGACAAAATGTGTCCGTCCTATAGTGAATTCCATTAATTCAGAAACACCAAGGTGGCCCCTCGATAAGCTTGTTTTGACATGTCGTATTTATGCGGTGTTGGGACACACGTCTTTATCTAAATTACGGTTTTGGAAGCTCCGGACATATCTATTCAAGCTCTGAAGGCAATTAAGAATGTTGTCTCGCTTTGGATAGACAACTTTATTATAAAAGCAAATAAATATTTCCTAATCAAACTCAGGCATTATGGATGCCTGAATGCTTTTACGACCGGCGCTGATTGGTATTAATATCGAATAAATATGTATAATATAATCAATGCAGTAATATTCGACTGTTTCGATATGACATAATTATACTAAATATTTCTTTCGATTGGTAGGATTTAACTGTTACAAAACTGTAATATACAAATATAATACCTATATAGTAATGCGACGTCCTAACAGTCACAAAATTTACAATAAATCTTGTAAGATTTTAATAAATATTGTACGATTTAGTAATAAAATTTATATTGAAACCTAAAATATTAAACGACCTTTTAAAAATATTTAAAAAGGTGGCGTTAGTTATATCTACCCACCAGCTATGTAGCTCCGGCAGAATATGAGTCAAACTACTAAAAGCCATAAATTTCTGCCAAAGTATCACAAACCCTACATTAAAAGAAGTCACACCTCAAAACAAGGCAAGAATAATCACCGGTGCACTAAAAACAAAACGCGAAACAAAATAAGATCAATGTAAGCAGTCGCAAAAACCGCAAAAACTTGCGGAGAATTTATAAAATTCCGACCAAAAACAATGCAATGCCGATGCACGATGCGACAAATTAATTTCGTTAATCAAACGCGACGGAACGCAATGCATCACGAGGACAGCGGCAGATAACATTAGGGTGATATACGACCGCCCGAAAATGTAAAGAAAAAACACGGCAGTGGGAGGGTTAGGCGCTTTCTCGTTTATGTATTGCTTGCCTTACGTTTTTAAATCACCTTAAAAACAAGAAGTAGGTTTTCTTATTTTACTTTAATGTATGTACCTATCTAATGTAATAATACAATTATAATGTCCTATACTACGTCATTAAATATGATTTTGTGAATTTTATACATAACACATACCATAATTGTGCAATACAAATATTAAGTATGGACTCATACTCGTACCAAAAACAGAAAAGTTTTGTTGCGGAACTATATTTTCCCTCTCAGGTAAGAAAGGTTAAATGCATGAGAACTGAAAATCGCGGACCTTTGATTCCTGAAAACGAAATTAAAGGTGTATAAAAAGAATTGAACCCGAACCTATAAAGCGAGTCAACCACTAAGCCGTCAGTGCTCTGATATTAATCTATATCTATTCTAATAATATAAAGCTGAAGAGACCGATTAGAAAAATTCTTTTAGTGTAAGATAGTCCATTTATCGAGGAAGGCTATCAAGCGTTAGGTACGTTGCAATTCTTAACGCGAGTGAAACCGCAGGGCGCAGCTAGTGATTAAAATATTCAATAGGACTTTTTAATGTTTATTATAACAACAAAAGTAGTAAAACAATCCAGATTTTTTAATTTTATGTTAAGTAATTGAAGCCCGCAGGCAAACCTACGCCACGCCGCTTGTTCATCAAGACCAATTTTATGTAAAACGCCTTATTCAAATTTGTCCTAAGGCACATCCACAGCAGTGTAATCATCCCGCCTATCTAACCAAATGACTGATCACTTATTGTCCGTCGGCTACCGGTCTTACTGAATAATGTTTAAAAGGACACAACTGATTTTAAACACACCGAAAAATCAATCTTATCCGAATCATACAAAACATCTTTTGGCTTAAACCTAATGGGGGTTATCACCTTTTAAGGATATACAGATCCAATTAGAGCGGCTACCGGTGTTACGTTACTAAAAACGTGGTTTGTTCAATGCACTTTATTTGTAGAAGCGTAAAGATGGAATTCCTTTGGATATTTATTTAGAAATCACTTTAGTTTTGATAAAAAAAATCACATTCTTTTGAAAAGATAATAGAGGAAGAGTATTTGTTATAAATAGGATTCCTGCGTTGCATCAGTTTCAAGATAAACAACATTATCTAGCTTTTTTCAAAGTTTAGTAAACTTGAAAAGGTTTTAAATTACCTACGAGCCTACTACTAATACTTTCATATAACTAATATTTGTAAGTTACCTAACAATTTGTTATTAGGGACCTCAAACAAAAGAAACCATAAAATGATTACGAGCTTACATTATAAATTTACATACGGGATACAAAGCATTGTTTGTAGCAAATGTGCATCCGCAACATTAGTTCCTGAGGAGGACTTAATAGTCTTAATATTTTAGATAGTACCTACCTATCTTTATGCCTTCAACCCTTTTTATGTGCCACAGCTGGTCACGGGTCTCTCCTTACAACCTATCTACATAAGTTTAGTAAATAACAACGCTATTTATTTCTCCTAAACAAATACAATTTTGTAATGGCAATGTAAAGAATTTTACGGTGTTTTATGGTATTTTTTGATTTTTGGTTTTATTATATTATAAAATTTTAATCTTATCTTAGTAAAAAGTATAAAGTGCTTATCCACTTGCCGGACAGAAACATAAGAACGCGACTCAAGTACCTACCTATTGTTTCACGGCGGGTTATTCCCCGGGGCGAACTTGAAATATAATACTATGTTAATACCTATTATGTTCATATAATAAAATTGTATTAGGTAATATATAATTCAATATTATTCCTGCAAACTCAATCTGAAGTCTCAAGTCGTCACAAGCGCTCTACGCGTATCGATTCCGCTCCGTTCGACCGTTCGATTCCCGAATGCGTTTGATTTGCTGGGAAATTATTGTAATTTGTCGCCCAACAATGGGAGGAGGGCTAGGGAGTGTCCATTCATCGCTTGCACGGCACAATGACATGTTGGCGCATCTTGCATCGCACGGAATAATGATGAGGGGCGAAGAAGCTTGAGAGTCAAACAAAACTTATGGGCCGTTGAAATCTTTGATATCGTTGCACGATTTGGACATTATACTATTAAATTATTAATGCAACAGAAATCTTTTCCTTTTGTTATTTTTTTATTTAATAGTTTTATACACGTGATTTTTGTCTGAATACTGTACCATTAAAATGTTATCCTCAGGTCGGTTGAAGCGAAAGGAATGCAAGCCACTTTCAGCAAAACATATTCACTTGCTCAAGTTTAATGGCTGGCTGCGAATGAAATGGCATTAGACATTTAACGTACAAGGCTATATATTTTAGCTCGTCTCTTATGGGACCGTTTGTGACCTTATGTTTGTCCCCGGCCGCCTTGAAGTAGTGATGTGTTACTCATATCGATGTTATTGTAACTATTTAGTTTGTTTTTAACTTCGACTAGTTTTTTTTATGGATAAAAAAAGCTTGTTGCAAAAATTATGTTATGTTTACGTCAAAACATCGTAGGTACCTATACCTACTTTAACAGTTCCGCTACATGTTAACTTAATAAGTATATAATATAGCGGGAATCGTAATATTAATGTAAAACAAATGGAATAGAGTATGGATTACCTATTCGTAAATTAAAAACTAAGATAGATGGATACAATAAAGTTGTTTAAATATAAATCAAACACGAGCTTAAAAAAATTCCTTGCTATTTTTTCTACACGGGTAAAAAATGTACCTAAATAAGTATTCGACGAAATATTTACACGAAACTTTAGGAAATATCGATAGAATGGTAACTGTTGCTCACAACCCTAGATCGCGTCCGCCTACGCAGGTCACGACGCGAGCGCCGCCCCGCGCCAACGTCACGGAATCGAACAATATCTTTGCAAGCTTTCGTTACGTTAGCTAACCTTTTATCTATACCTATTATTACCTTACTACATGATTCTCGCAACTTTCCAAATAGTTCACCAACTCAATACCAACTACTAAATTAAAATTGGACATACATATTTTTAGCTATTTTCCGACACAAATGCAATGCAACGAGGCTTAGATAAAAGTATTGCAACTTAAAGTTGTAATAAGTATTTTAATTTACATGTCGGGGTTTCTAAATGTTTTATTTAACTAATGTATATTTTTCTTCATAATGTTCTTCATAAGAAAGAAACTTCTTCAACCCTAAACTTACCTAAGTCTATTAAGGTCTTCTAAGGTCATTCGTAAATCATACACAGAATATATTGCTATTGTGGTGACCTAAGATATAATATCTATCGAAACTATAAGATACATAATGAGTAGGTACCTATATTGCAAACAAACACAAAAATTTAAATTCAGATATTGACAGATGGCTGGAGTAAATCGTCCCAAACACATGAAATTTATTGCCGGAAAAATCAACACTTCCAAATTGCCTTTTATCGTTGCTATCGTCGCGACACCCACCCGAAAAACTATTATTTATGTCCTCACATCGTGGCTTCATTCAAGATCCAATTAAATGCCATCCATTGACTATCGCGATCCGACGGTCACAATATTGTAATATAATATCAGATCATTAAGGCATTTAAATGCGGAAATGTGTGGGTGCGAAAACACCGTATCTAAACTATAATTTGAGATCTGTCCGTCGGTCCGTTATGTATTACTAGACGAGAGACGAGTAATAGCCGTGACCACATATAATTGTTGTCGAGAGCGGTGATTTGTCAGACTGTGCGTTTAATTATTAATCTTTTCACGCACGTGGCGTTAATATTTTCGTATCTACTCGTGTGTTGGTTTTGTTCATGATAAGTGGGTGACCTGCTGGCAGCTTTCTTTTATTCTTGACGTTTTTGAAACAGTAATAACTTAATTCTAGTCGTACAGAATAGTTCCTACAATCCCGGTTAGGTTCCGATGTAACGTTTAGTTGACAAATACCAAATTTAGTTGTATTTGAAGCAATAGGTACTGTCTGACGCAGTTACTAAGAAGAATCGAAGAAGAATCGATGTTATTAAGATGCATCTAAGAATCTCTTGTTTAACGTCACTTTACTTCCATCTTTGGCGTAGCTTAAAATTTCATCTAAGGGTACAGTGACCATCTACAGTAGGTACCTACCCGAAGAAAGAAAATTGGGTATTTCAATACCATACAATTTCCAAACTATTTTATAAGAACAAATAGTTACAATCAATCTTATCAAAGTTATGTTTAATGAATAAAGTCCTTGTTACATCACATTTACCTACATTAAGATTTTTATCATTCTTAATCCTGTTTATACATTTTAGTATTAGTTTATTAAAATTATAAATATTATATTAAACGAAAATTGATAACACTTACTTTACTAGTAACAAGGTAGCGACTTTTATGTTGACTGATTTTTCTTGTACTTTTACTAACAACAAGCTTTTTGGTTTATTTATTTCATACATTTGGTGTATATGTTTCACCATTTCTACGTCCACATTCGCTAGGCCAGCGCTGGGCACGCGTCGACAATCAGCCCCGCCTCCGACACCGCGGCGGTACGTCCGCGCGATTTATTCAATGGAGTCATGCGCTCCGGTTACACTGGTATCGATGTGGCTTCATGTTGCTAGGGTTGACTACTTCGATGGTTGTTTGGAATATAATTTTTCATTGTTTTATTTGCTATTTATAGAATTAAAGTTGCTCCATAAATCCGCATAGGAGCAGCGTGGTGGAATGTTCTCCAGGCATACCCAGTTAATTGAAGGGACCTTAAAAACAAGGGTAGCAAATAGGAAGAAAAGTACTATAATACAATACATTAGAGCTTTGAAGCTCACCTACTCGCACTTGACCAGCATGTTGGGCTATGGCCTGAACTCTTCTCATAGTAGGGAGAAGATCTGTGCCCAACCGTGGGCCTAAGTTGAGTTGATCATAATGATCCTTACAAGTACCATTACTTACAAGTGCTTGTAAGGATGCCAAAATGTCTTTAAAGAAATACTAGTCACGTTCAATCTATAGATAACTTTGCTAGACAACAGTTATAAAAATAATAGATAACATCTTTATAGATACTAAGTAGGTGGGTACTTAAAATATCCTTATTATTCCTTGGGTACTTCAGGGGTTCCTTGGGCAATTTGCTTTTCATTGCTTACTTTTGATATCTGTTGTGTCCAATGCCAAATAGTGGCTTACAAAACTATCCGCGGCCATACATTTCTAGCAGACAGCCCTTCAGACGACGATCAAAACGTTTTATTCATAGTGAGCTCGCTAAAGAGAGCTGAATGCGATTCGTGTTGTACACGATGTAGTGCGCTGGCCGTGTCCTGATACCAGTATGTATAACAAACGTATGTGATGTAGGTAAGTCCCGATGTTATTTATGCTTCACGTGCCCGCCCGCGGCCTATCCAAAGGCGAAGGAACGCGAGCAGTCAATCTTCTGAGGACAGGAGGATTTCTTGCTGTTAATAATTCGCTTGAACCACTGGAATGAGATGTCGGTAAATAAAGGCAGTTAGTGTAAGCCGTAGTAACTAAGTACCTATTGGTTCGCCTCCTCAACTGCCTGCATGGCTTCAACCCTTTTTATGTCCCACTACTGAGCATTGGTCTCACCCCACAACCGGAGAAGGCCTGGAGTATATCCACCACGCTGCTCCAATGCGGAAGGTGGAATGGAGTGGCCTTCTCAACTAGGGTTCTTTGTATTTTGTAGGCAATTGTTAATTGTTAATTATTTTTAAACGTATTTGCAGTCATTAATGTATCCTTTAACGGCTAACTACTGATTATCAAAAATAACCATTAACGTGCTTTGTTTTACAGACTACGCAATACGTTACTGAAATGAAGATGCTTCCTACGAAATGTTCAATTTCAGCGCTTAGGTATTTCTCAAATTTGACTTGAGTTACTTTTTATACCTGCGAGTATTTTACTTAATCCTTTCTGTCCACCAGTCATTGAGATAATTAAATCAACACGCGACGCGACTAATAATTACGATAATAAAATAAATATGGCCATATCGAATGTAGGTCACATCAACCGCATACGAGACGATATACTTCGCGGAAAGTCAATTTCACGCCATTTTAAGATCGCCACAACCGCAATACTGCCGTGACAACCGATTGACCACATCACTCGCGCGCAGGAGTATATTATCTACAATGTAAGTAATAAGTATCTTTAATAGAAGATAATCTACATATATAAGAGTTTGTCTTTAAAGGGAGTTTGGAATACTTAAAAACTGTACTAATTTGTTTTTAAAAAAGCTTAATAGGTATTGTTATTTTATACTGAAACATCTGAATATTGTTATTCAGAATTATAATCTCCAATATTGCTGTTATAGCACATTGCACAGATTTATCTGAAGCGATCTTTTGACTATCATTTTCATCGTCATCCCATACATCATGGGACACAGAACTTCATCGAAAACTCTCAATATTATGACGCGTTTAGCTGTTTAGCGTGCTATATAAGGTATATTTTTCGCTGGCTGTAACCAGCCAACATTGTAGTCGAAAGGGCGCCTAAAGCCAATGTACCGATTAATTTATTTTACTTGCATTAAGTGCATGTAATTTTGATTTTGATGCTGGTTCTCTTACGGTGCTTTCTTTAATCAAAGGACTTTTCAGCTGTAGTTAGTGGAAAGTACACAGATTGAATTCCTAAGATAAATCGGTTTCCAGATCTTTAGCCGTTATTTGCTTAAAGTATTCCTCATGTTTCAAATGCAGTTGGCTCATTGGTAGATTCTGCGGTTAAACACCTGGAGAGCGATCGATCCAATGTTCGCTTGTTCGCACATGAATCATTCTATACGAGAAGGTAGGTATTACCTATAATAATGTTTTCGAAGTCACTGTACATTGATTTTCGTTTCTGCTTTCTTTTACGAGTAGTGTTACCATAACAATAGGTATAGAGCAACTAATGAACTAATGTAGTTACTATAATAGTATAACAATACTATTTCTATGTTCATTAGTTGAAAATGCAAAAAATCAAAAGACCGGATCCCTAAATCGGGATATTTCGAGATAACAAGTTAGGAGTTAACAACATCGACTCCAATGAAAAAGTCACTACTTAGTTTTTCCTACAGGAACATACCTACATAGGTACGTGTTGATTCGATCAGATACAAGATTTCCAATATGTAAATAACGTGCTCACTATGTATTTATATTTCATCAAAATGTTAAAGATAATTACTATAACCCATCTGGACCATTGACGGACGGACGTTCCATTCATAGAAAACCATTTTGTTTGTAGTTCGATCGTAAAACTATTAAATGGATGTAATTATTATACAAGTTTGGTTTTAGAATCCGTTAACAGAAAATCGATTGAACATAATAATCGATTAAAAAATTTATAGCATTAATAAAAATCAAAGGAAGTATTAATAACTCGTCAATATTTCCCTTTCGGTTTGTATAAACTTTACTTTTTGATTTGATTTTGTTCCTACGCTTCACAGTTTGGTCAATGGGCATAATTTTATTGTCTGATTAATTGTAGGCTTCATTTTATTGTTTTTATGGTGTTAATGAATATTCTTTGTGAATCAAGGTACTATTATCAGGCTAATGATGCAGATACGAAATAAATAATAAACAGTACCTAAATAGACAATATTATGTCTAATGATGAACCAAAATTGATCGCATATTTTTATACTCTTCAAATGCTCCACACAAGGATACCCTGATTAAATAACTCTTTTAAACTTAAGTCTCAACGGGAATCGAACTTAGGACCCTTCGAATGATGGACCAGTATAGCTCTACACCACACGAGTCGTATAACATTAGGTAGGTGCGGACATCCAAACATGGCAGTCCGAAAACTACTAACAAAATGTTGTACCTACGTACCTATGTAGGTACATAATGACATGCAAAATTATGCCTTATATTTGTAGGTGATAATACTCATCATAACATATATAATATTATGACAAAGTTAATCCCTAGTTTCGTATACGAAACCCCCTAAAGCAGTAACACAATGTGTGTGAACTGCGCTCATTAGCTCGCACCTACGCTCGCCTACGCTCTTCTGACCGGCTAGGCGCCTGGTACTATTGACTTACATTACATGGTATTACACAATTACAATTCATTACAAATCTTACATCTGTCTTTACACATCAACAAGCATAGCGAAATACTTATTACTGTGTTTAATTAATCTTTCTTTTTACGTTTTTTATTTATATTTTACAAATACTTATATTACTTATAACTTTCAATCATACCTACCTAACAGGGTTGCTACTTAAAAAAAGCATTGATTTATATTTTCAAGGGATTTCAGATGAGATTTTCATAATTCTTCCCTGTTTCCTGTCCAAGGAAGAGTTACCTACAGTCGAAAAATTTTATTTGGAGATGATTTAACGTTATAGCACTGATCTCCATTGTCTATAGGTAACTATAATGAGTAGGAAAAGACAGATATTCTTAAGACGATGTGAAGGACGCTTTTGACAAGAATGAAGCTAACTTACTCCGAGTAATTTTAGAGATATTTTTTATTTGAATTTTTTAAATCAAATGATGCAATAAATCAAAGACTTAGCTAACAAATACTTACTTATTATTTCAGTAGTATTCCAAAGATAAGAAGAGGTAACATTTGACTTGAAGCGATCTTTCTCTCACCGATTACACTTACGGATATAGTTTCTTATGTATATCGCGATGGTAGACAAAACAAAAGCGTGGAACATTAACCGTTCACGACTGCGAGTTTCCTCTAGCAATAAGGGCTTTAACTAACTTTAACATTAAAAAGCTTTACGGTGCAGTCTTTAGGCGGCAACTGTTATAACATTTCTTTCTAATGATTGTCAATGTCAGTAACTTTTAATATAAGCACCATATACAGGAACGCAGATAAGTACTATTTGATTCTTTACATTTCTTATTAATTCTTTCATCAGTAGCAAATAAGAATACAGGCCACCTGATGTTAAGAAGTCACTGCAAACTATAGACTTCTAATGTTCAACCTCAAAAAGCTTAGAAGTTCCATTCCTAATAAGTTAATAAAACTTAACATTACTCACTCGGCCATAGGAAAAAAGTTCTATCTCCTATAAGTTAATGAAATTTAACATTACTTACCTACTTACTTGGTTTTTTGTTTCAAAACCAATCATATATGCTACCTAATCAGGTCCAAAATCTGGACTGCGTAGAAAATCGTCTGAAAAGGTCCTAAGATTGTACAAAGCGCTCCCTTCCGCGTATTGTGTGGCTCAATTCACGCCGAGAGCGAAATTAGCGCGATACATCGAGATCGTGGATTTATATGTTTGTTTTGTTCGATTGCACTTTGTATCGACTTGGGAAGTCCACGATTTACAAACGGTGGGAATAGTATGAAATAGTTCTGCAATTAAAAGAATCATGCCAAGAAAAGGACATACGAAAGGTCTAATGTAGAAAGGGCAGAAAAATAATGCATGGCGCATGCATGCAATTTTTATGAAGAAGCTTTTTTAACCCAATTTTCTAGTATGTTGATACTAATAAATCTAATAATTTATTTAATTGACTTGGAGTTAGCACTCTACATCTGAATACAACAATTGTAGTCAAAACATACGACAGCGGTTTACTCGTATATACATTGGTACTTGTTTGAGCACTCTATCAGCTGCAAACATGCTGCAGTCCAGCAGAAAGACGCAGATAAAAGTTTGCAGCCAGCGTTATTGCCTTCAGTGCTATTTTTTTATGGCTCAGTTTTGCACACAAACAACAAATTCTCATCGCATGAAATATATACAATGACGGATCCACCCAGCAGCATGTCTTCAACCCTTTTTATATCCCACTGATACAGGTTAGTGGCCAACCCGTGTCGGATGTTGGCAAACCGCCCAAAGGGCCTCCGACCAGGTTTAACGACTGTTATC
>DWAV01001758.1:0-12673 GCA_018231305.1 Noctuana lactifera | reverse complement strand
TTTTGATGCGGTTTTTTTAATAGATAGAGTGATTGAAGAGGAAGGTTTAAATGTATAAACGTTCACAGTTTTTCTGTAGTGTATTTAGTATCAGCATTGCACCCGTGCGAAGTCGGGGCGGGTCGGTAGTAAACTATAAATGAACAATCTGACACCCTCTTAGAAGTAAAACATCAAATTCATGCCCTTAACATGTTTCTATTGTGTGTTGAGCGTGAAATCCCTTATAATATCGTCAAGTGCATAGAAAAATGCACCCTCACGCACATTAGTAGTCCCGAGTATGGTATTATCTTCACGTCGAACCATTATGTGAGTGTAAACTTACAGAGCAGTAATTGTGGCTTTTACGAAGCGTTTTCTTGTCGATTAAACCTCACAGGGCTTGATATGACTTTTGACTGTATCGAAAAACATGATCGAGTTAAATATTACGCCTTACATTGCCAACTTTGTACAGTAAAGTAAAGTCTCATTTGATTTGAATAAGAAAACAAGCAATGAATACAATCCACTTTTAGTTCTCACGGTACTCGCTAGTCGATGTATGGAGAAATATGAAACCGAATTGCGTTTTTCGTATACTATAAAAACTTGTACTGTGACTACAGTGCCGGAAGTCGCATTGGCCAATTTGTGTTGCCAGAGTACGTATGTGCCAACATAAGGCACCGTGACATGCTTCAGCATTGTAAGTAAATACCTATAACATGTAATATTTCTTCACTTCACTTCTTTCTGGAAAAATAAATTATTTAATATTACAATTTAAGCAATTAAAACAGAACTTTTCTTCGCGTTAATTATCATATTACTGTTACGACAGTAGCTACAATACGCCCATGAACCGTCAATGTACTGGTGAGCTGAAGAAAATAAGAGAAACAGTTAGGTTCAAGAAAGAATTCAGTGGTTTCACTATTAATAGTTGGAAGAATTCCAAGAAGTCTTGGAAATATCTTAAAGAAATGAGTAACTTTCATGCTTTCTATTTCTAACTTGTTCAAAGAAAATTTATTTTAAGCCATATTTCTAAGGAATGTGAACCATTCGATTCAGGATTAGCCTACGTGTGTATCCTTTCCCCTGGGAAGGAAATCGCTTATAAATAAACACATTAGCGCAAAAGCCGGATTCAAGAGCGTTAACAAAAGTTTCCTGGATACCTATATTGTGCACTGTCATAGAAGTGATAATAAATAGAAATACCGATGTAATAATACACTCTTCTAAAGCCGTTTGGAACTGTAAAATGTAACCTGCTTATAATGCAACAATAAAATATTTGGTTTTTTTAATTAATATGTTGCGTTTTTTTGTAAAAACTACTGAATGGATTTTAATTAAACTTTACAATAATATAGCTTATACATCAGAGTAAAACATATGCTACAATTTATAAAGATATTGTGTGAATTGCCCGACATACTAATCATGTGCAGACGAAGTCGCGGGCACCAGCTAGTAGTATAATGTGTCTAACTTATGTTTGCATTGTAACTACAGTGTAAGAGGGTATCCAAAACAATGTACAGATAACTTAAAAAACGAACAAAAATCTTTGAGAAGCAATAATGTTTTCATCAAGAATTCATATAATTTATCAGCTGCTACAATATAAGTGATTGCATTGTCAGTGACTGCTCGATCAACGGGCGACTCTGATTGATGAATGGACGAAGTCTGTATTTATGTTTGTAGATAAATCCGTCAATCAGCACTGTCTAATATCGATTATGACTACGCTTTAACTATGTTTTGTATCGCAGTGATTATTGTAACATTTGTAACTTGAAGATTTTAAAGTGTAATTTTGTTTTTTTATTTTAATGTTCACTATTGCTGCATTACATGAAATCTTTATAATGATAGTAAGAACAAATACTAAAAATATAATCAATAATAAATAATGGTAGAAAATTAGCCACGTCTACTAAATTGTTTATACTCGTAATGCTAATTGTCGGTAAAATAGTTAATACATTAAACAATCAACGGTTAATGATGACAACATTATTATGTAATATAAATTTAATTTAATTTAAATTACTATTTACTCTCCATATTATCTTTCACGTTTGCTCTCAAAAAAAAACTGCAAATGTTAGAAAAAGGACAATCATATAAATCAAACGTCACTAACTTTTCAATCACTTTTGTCAGTGATTGATTGATGTAACACTTTATATCCTACATTCGACGTGAACTGGGAAATAGGGTTATGATAAATGTTATTTAGCTGGAAGGCATAGTTTATTGTACCATCTATTACATCTAAACTTGTTGAATTTAAATGGGACTACACGGCAAGTACCAGCTTTCAAATAAAAAAAGAATCATCAAAATCCGTTCACCCAGTCGAAAGTTAGGTAACATTAAAAAAAATACCGTCGAATTGAGAATCTCCTTTTTTGAAGGTTGAAAATAAACTCTTTTCTAGTAGGTAATACTAGGTTATCAGCTCTATTTAGAGGTTGAATGCGAATGAATTAATTGAATGTTAAGGCTAATTCCAATTGTTACATTTTTATCCCTGTTATGTTTCTGTGTTCACTCGAAAAAGTTAATGTAAGACAAATTAACTACATCCTGTACAAAACACTCCGAGTCATCGTTCATTAGTTAATAAAAGATATTCATTCAAGATATCATCAGGTCGCTTATCGACTTAGGACTAACGATAATGTGCCCTATTGTTTAGCGTTAAGACAAATTATCGGGTGAACAGCGGATAAATGAGAGCCATCCGTCTCAATTTGCCACTCTTTGTGAGAAAATCGCTGGTGTTATATTCGACTTTAGATTGCAGACACTCTTTAAATTCAGCGTTCACAAACACAGTCTTGGCTTGTAGCTCAAAATATGGTGAAATATGAAACATTTTGCATACCAAAAATGTGGTATAAAGTTGCAAGTTTGTTCATAAATAGCTTCAGCTTTCCTAGTCACGCTACTCATTTTCTTTCTTATTTCGCCACTTCATCAAATCCTGTACCTTTTAAAACAGGAATTAAAACTCCAGATCTTCAGCTATTTTATTCCCTTCGTCAGTCTTTTGAGTCTAAATTTTTCAAATATTTTCTTTTCTGTTAATTGTCAGTCCTTCGAACGCTGAATTCTCCCCTGAAATACTTTTAATGCTTATAAAGTGACCTTCATAAATCACCAAATTTTGTTAGTTATGCCATCACTATGTAAATTCTGTGACTGAGATTTACAGGGCACTGTAACAAGTAACTAATCTGTTTAGTGGCCCACTTACCTATATAAAAACTGTTCTTTTCGAGAAAAGTAAAACAAATCAACAATTTAAAGTAATGATTAGTCACTGCACACACGAGGAAAACATCTCGTCAACAGGGCGAAGGCACCCTTAGAACATAATAGGGTTGTTAGCAATTCTCCCCTGCCTGTGACAGTGACCTACTAAACGTTCACCCAGGACGCAGTTACGTTTTACGTTTATGTTCAGGAAAAGAATTTTCAAGCGGCTTTGTAAAATATTTATAACTCATATGCGAATACTTGTTAACATTCGCACGAATGCCTTGGGCTTATATTACTAACGTTTATGTTAACGGCTAACGGTTTTGAAATAAAAGAAAATGATTCTACATACATAGAATACTCAGGGTTAATATTATTCACACTTAAAGCCCCACACTGAGGTTTCCTGTGTCGTGGGTGCCACGGACACGCACCCAATTACACAAACACCCAAACCGGGAACGGAAATATAAATTCTTCAATTAAATTTCTGATAGTCAAGTTTTTTTTATAAGATGTCATGTGCACAGAAAAGCGCCCCGCTGGTAGTGTAGATCGCAAGCGATCTCACTGAAGAACTCGAATTGTCGAAGTGTACTCGAATGGGGGACCGCTAGTGGCAAATTTCATGCGCGCTTCCGTATTGATAGATAACAGTCGTTAAACCTGGTCTGAGGCCCTTTCTGCGGTTTGACAACATCCTTATATCGATAAATCCGCATTGGAGCAGCGTGATGGTGTATGCTCCAGGCCTTCCTCGGTTGTGGGGAGAGACCCGTGCCCAGCAGTGGGACATAAAAAGGGTTGAAGGCAAGGCACAGATTTATCGCTTAGATTAAAATTAAACGTTCGCGTTCCACACAAGCGAAGTCTGCGGCGTAAGCTAGTTATTAATCTTTCGGAACAGGTGTGCAACGTCAAAGAAATACGAAGGGGCGTCTCACATTTTCACATATTGAAAAATTTTTATTAAAGGAACGCAACTGTGCGCTGTGTCTGTAGCGACATATACCTACTTGAATATCTGACAATATGCTTCCTGTTTTGTAGGTATCGTTATTTTGTTGTGTGAATTTTGTTTACGTTTGTGTTGTTCTATTTTTTAAGCTTTTAGCTATTTGTAACCGTATACTCAATCAATACTGAAATCCGAAGAACAAATTTCTGCCACGGTAGAAGTGGAAAAAGAAAATGGAAATAGGCAGGCTTATTTGCCGAAGAATGATGGTAGATGGGCCAATAAATTGCACAAATGAAGCTGCAAACTGTTATTTGAGTTAATTAATTGAAGTTCCATATACCTAAGTACCTATATCAAACAAAAATTTGTTTTTATACAAACAAGGTTTTGTATATTTAAAACATTGGTTTAATTTGCCGTAGGTATATGTCAACGCGTTAAAGTGTGTTTTCGCTTGTCAGCTATCAGCGTGGTTTTTGTAAATAAAAACGCGTGTCGTCTTTATGGCGTTTATTCCCACACTGACTTTGACGTATGCATTTGACATTTGACAGCGAGTTGAGTGTATATGACTATGACACAAGCACAGGTAGCAGCAACGTACTACGCTGCGTACGTATTTGGACAGTAGGTAAATGTTTAATTTTAATCTCGACGCACCCGGTGCATTGAGGCGCAGTATTAAAAAGCATTGTGTTCATTAATGCGAGATTTGCGGTAGGTATTAAAAGTAATTTCCATTCCAAAGATTCGGATCCCATATTCTCATATTAACAATATGGCACACAGTTGCTGGGACTTCGAAATTAATGTATTTCATAACTTTTTAGTGAGAATTTAATTGTGAAAATTATTAAACTAAAAGATCCATTGTAACGCTTATGATTTTGAAACGTGGTCTTATCACGAACTGTACCAATGACCCGTATGTGCCCGTGTTGTGTGGTGGTAGCCATGTCGAGTCGTCATTTAAAGGGTCCTACGTTCGATGCCCAGCAAGGCAGAATCTTTAATCGGTAAAATTATGATTTATTTTCCTCGTAGATGAAACGAAAAACTAAAACATTTTGGCATGCAACTTTTGCGCCGCAATATTCTTTAAGAAAAGCAGTTAATGGAGCTTCTGAATAAATTAAAGGTTTCTCGAATTGAATATGAAGCTACAAGACTATTGAGGTCTCTTCAGCCATTGAAGTCTCAAGCACTGCTAGTTTCCACAAAATGAGTAGGTAGTAAGTTTAAAAACAAACTACCCATTTTGAACCGAAATTTACAAGCTGATTAAAGCGAAAACTCATTTCATTTCTCATTTATTTCGCCATTACATCCTAACGCAATGAAATATTAAAGGTTTTGTAGTGATAATGCATACTCGAACAATAACATTTCATAATGAACACTTACGTAACGGTTATATTTGTTCTCATATTTATGAACGTAGTTATTAGTAGAGATTTTTACGTAGGTATGTTTAAGAAAAACGATTTGTTGGTTGCTCAAGACCGTCTTTATAAGGAAAAGGTGTCGTATAGATATACATATGCGAAATACGGCAGGATTTTCAATTGCAAGGTGAGTGTCTTATTCCTACAAAAAAATTATATATCATTATGCATGTGAGCCTGGCATCGCAAATTGCGAAATTATTGTCACTGTTGTCACGAAAACGTGAAAACATTATTTGAATGTGCAAAAAAAATTTCAAATTCAAAAAATGTATTTCTTTTATTTACTCATTTATTGCCAACCCGACAGACTGCCCAGTCTATTTTTTTTAATTTGGATCCGCCCGCAACACTGCCCTATAGGATTCAAAAGTGAATCTAAACATGCAAACATTAATTTTACTATATTTGAGGCTACCATCTTAGTCCTCTTGAATAGCAACGCCCCCACGTATGATCTCATATAGGACGTCTCTCCTATTTGAGACTGGTCGTGGATGTCCATGGGTTGCAGTGACTTTAACATCAGTTGGCCTGCACTGTCGTTCACTACTCATAAACGATAAAAAAAATACGAAATCTAAACCTTGCTTTCAGATAACCTATTTCAGAGTAGCGGACCGCTTAGGATATGGACCAGGGCCAAAGACACAAATTGTACGCGGAGGTCTTGGCCAGAAATACCTCGTCCTACGATTGACCTCTCCCTACAATATGCCAATATCCGTCAACATTTACGTTGGATGTCCCAACATGTTCAAAAGTACTAAAGCGGAAACTCGAACTAGTTCAGGACGTATGACTGATACTATAGCATCTAGTAACCAGAAATCTGACAATATGACTACAGTAGCAGAATCAGCTGGTAACAGTACTAATGGTGGTATAGATAATCACACAGCAGCGGATGCTTAGCTTGATAAATAAAGTTGGAAAAAGAAAAGTAGATCCTGTAATTAATTTTCTTTTGCTGTTATCGGTATTGCTATTCTGATGTCCAACATCAAAATTGTGGTAAATATAAATGATAATATTTAGAAATTCTTAAAACTTTACACAAAGATTCTTTTGGCTTTCTTTTTAATTGAAGTAACAAAATCCTGGATAGCTAAGTGGTGTTTATGTTTAGTCTATACTAATATTATAAAGAGGAAAGATTTGATTGTTTGTTTGTTTGTACTGAATAGGCTCCTGGACTACTGGACCTAAATACTGGACCAATTTTAAAAATTCTTTTTGCATATGATAGCTACATTCAAGCATTACGTTACTATTTCTAACGCGGGTGAAACCGCTAGTATTTATTAACAGGCTAGCTTATAAAAGAGATTTCAAGAAGATTGTAAGAAAGATCTTAGGCAAGAGATAACTCATATTTGCTCTGAAAAGCTATAGTTTATGGTTATTCTTAAAGTTATAACGCATTAGTTCTATTCGTAAAATTTAAGAACAGTGCAAATACAATATTATGAACTCTAAGAACATTCCATGAAACCTACAAGTATTAGACGAACTGCTGGAAGACAATAATTTTGATTGCCTTTTAGTTCTTCATTGTGAGCCAATCTTTGATTTACTTCTACTAAAAATACACATCCAAAATATGTCTTTAACCATTCAGTTCATAAATCAAAACAGTATTGTTATATCTGAATTGAATTTGTACGGGTTTCATTCCATTACGGTGCCGCAATAATTCCTCTTTGACCAAAATTGATAACGGAAGCCAAATCAAAACACACTGCCTCGTTTCCGGACGCATATAGTTCTCCGCTGATACTCCGGTGGGACATAAATTTTATAGAACGACAAATAATAATTCACAAACGAATAGTTATAGCTTCGTATTTTGAATATCGGCCGCTTTCTCTTGATCCGGCTTTTCGAAAATCTGAGGATAAAATTCATCCCACTTACCTACACTCGTTGAATGTCTTTTTTAATTTCTTATTTGATACTCCCGTAAATGTCAAATTGGAGATGTATACTCTGAATGTATCGTGTATGTCGTAGTCTCACGAGACTCACGAGTAAGAGACTCAACACATCACTTAGATCTATTAGACAATTAATAATTAGTTTAGCGAGAGTTTATTTATTCATTACTAGCTGTGCCACGCGGTTTCACCCGCGTTAAGAATAGTAACGTAATGCTTGATAGCCTATAACTTTCATGAATGTAGCTATCATATACAAAAAGATTTTTTTTAATCGGTCCAATAGTTCCTGAGATTAACGCGTTCAAACAAACAAACAAACTCTTCAGCTTATATTAGGTATAGATGATTATACCCTAAACTAAGTTAAGCGTAACCTAAGTATAGTAGGTATTGTTTTTATGCCTCACCTAGGTGGTCCCAAATATTAATACACCAAATAATATAAGAAGTGTCTTTGCGAGCCAGTGCGAAGCCAGTGTATTTGCGAGTCCGACACAAACTTTGCTCCTAAATACACCAAGTTAACAGTTTCAAGCATTCAAAACTTTTTCATTACTAACAGGCTACTGTGCTTGCAAGTTTTATGTGACTTGTAAACTTATTTGTAATCAAAAACTTGGACCTATTTCATTCTTAATACCATAAATATATGGTATAAATAACACAGCTTTACCACTGATAGTAGATATTAGATAAATATTTTAGACCGCGTAATATTTATTTTATTAAATGTTTCATTTATAAAAGCTAGAAAGATTTACTTAAATTCAGTTCTGAGATAGAACGTTTAGTAATGATAAGATCATTTAAAAACAAATAATTTTAAACTATGAAAACAAATGCTTGAAATGGCTGTTCTCTAGTATCTTCGCCATCTTTTACTGTTTTAATACATAAAATGTATATTAGCGAGGGAATTTCTCATTTCATCACTGTAGGTATAGTATAAAGCATGAAATTCTTATCAGTCTGCATTCGTATTAAATGGGTTTGCTTTGAAGTTAAGAAAGATCAAGAAAGACAAGATATAACTTTATGTAAGAGAAACAAAATTTTAATGAATTTATTTTCAATTTTGAAATTCATCTTGCTGTTTCTAAACTAAATGGTTGCTTAATAATACAAACGAAATTATTGTAATCAAAGTAAAAGGTTTTATGGACAAAAATATACTTTATAGATTACAGAAGATGTTTGAAATTCTCCTTAACAATATCTATTAAAATTTATTACGAATTTACGGGAACTCAATCGATATGCTTAAAATAATTGTCAGAATTTCAGTAATAGAACAATAAGAATAAACCATTGTTCAAGAGAATAGGAATCTACGAGTAACAAAAACTATTGAAATCGTGTCAATCATAACATTTCATTTTCTAAGAACAATTGGACTTTTCCGTGTTTATAAAAGGAAAATTTCAAATTTACGCGACATTTGCATAGAATCGTATCTGAAAATAAGTCGCTATGGTGCACAAAGTGAAATTTTTATTTTTAATTCTCGAGTTAATGCTAAGTATTAATTGTAAACAAATACCACTAACGGGCAACAGTTTAGAAGATAATAAACAAACAAAAGATAGTGAATCCGAAAAAATTGAGATTACCAAAATGTTGGCAAATCATACTAATTTAACCAACATGAAAAGTGTAAAAGAAACAAGTACATTTTGCCAATCATTTCAATCGTGCTATGAATGCGTAAATAATTTAATACATCCCTGTTACTGGTGTCATAACTTCGGCTGTACTGATAAAGCTGACACTCTTTGCCCAGAAACTATCGCCAAAATAAATACAACAAACATGAATGCAGACTACTTATGCCCATTTATAAAACATGACGGCGCAATTTTAGTACCAGCTGGGATAAGAACAAACCTGAAAGTGAAGTTACATGCTCCCGATCCGGTTATTTACGATAAAGAGATAGTCTGTCAAATACATTTCAAAGAAAGTTTGACTCATTTAAAAGGACTTATCTTGAACGACTTAATATACTGCTATCCAGTGGTACTAGTAACATTTGATCATGGTGACACTAATACAGGATATTTAAAAATCATTTGGGGTGGTTTTGAACCTATCTCGAATGGAATACCTGTATCGGTTTATAATTGTGAAACCTTAGCAAATGACTGTGATGATTGCAGACAAATTGCGGTCGAATTCGGTTGTGGTTGGTGTGACAGAATAAGAAAATGTGTGATTGCTGATAAATGTGGAAATAGTTTGATAAAATGGAGCCTTACTCGTATGGAGTGCAATTCTTACGATCGGCAATTATTATACGTTTAACAATGCAAGAAAACAGGATAAATAGAAATTAAATTACTTAATTTCTATTTGGAAATATTTGGAAATAGCACTCGAATTAAATGGTTAAGCGGAGAAGTACAAGGGTAAAAGAATAACAGAACTATTGCTATTTTCACTGTCAATGTTACTTAATTCAAATAGTAAGCATTACAGTAAAAAATATCTTTGATTTCTGTAATGTTTCAAGCAACATTAGAACCAAATTATACGAATATTTGTGCAAACCTAAGTCAAAATGAATACATACAATTTCTATTCATAATATTTGTATAATAAACAACGCAACAAAAACAGAAAGCAATGAAACTGAAAAAGTACGTAACTCGTCAAGAAAAACAAATATTACGTAGGTGTACAAATAAGAAAGCACGGAGGCACCTTGTTTAGAGAAGAATAATCAAAACTTTCCAGGAACTTGTGCAGTGCATTTTAAACAACGAAGAAATTCAGGGCGGAATGCAATAAAGAGCGCTTGTTACACTCTCAGAACAGGTGTTGTCACCTGATAAAATAAATTAAATCCTAAATCGTCTGATAGTGGACAACTCAACATTTTTTTTAATGATTTGAAGTAGCAGACGAGCATGCAGGCCACCTAGTGTTAAGTGGTAGCTGCAGCCCATGGACATCTACATCAAGCCTCAAGCAGGCTCGTGTCCTGCCTGAGGTCACATGTAGTTACGCTGCCACTCCGGAGGCTGATAGTCACCTCATGTAAGTGTGGCACACCTTTCCACCGTAACACAACTGAATTGCTACATTTGCTTCACGATAGACACGAGTACAGCGGAGGTACTTCCCCGGTCAAACCATACAAGCTCTACCACCTACATTATTTAATTACGGTCTACTTACCTACCTACTCAATTTTGTAATATAAAAGAAGCCTTTTTTCAAATAAATGGTCGTGCAGAAATAAAAATCTTTTTTTTCTTTTTCAACGAATGCCATTTAATAAATTCAGTTACCATTCGAAAACTTTAATATAGACGACAGCGAGACTAATAGATCTGCGCAAATAGATTTTAATCTGTGATATCTTTTGTTACATAAACCTAATTTCTGAAATTTTCCATGAAAATGAAGTCGTGCTACATAATTAATTTTACTCTTTATACATTTTTAAAATGCTCAACATTAATTTTATTTATATTTATACTTTTGTATTCTCGATAACAGAATATTATCATGCCTCGTAGCCCAACTTTATGGAGAAAGAAGTCTTAAAAATATCCTGACGGCCTTCGGGGTAAAAAACAATTACTGCATGACTTTAACCCAGCACTCCTTTAGCATAAGTTATCTCTTCTACGCATGGTGTTATTTGGGACCCTGGACCTTGGAATGTATCTGAAAAGGCATTTCTTAGAAGCTTAGAGGTGAATTAACACCTATGTCAATAAAAGGTGGATATTCATGAATTCAAATTTTTACTCTTAGATACAAGTAGGAGTCAAAACCTTCAAAATGGTATCTAATGGTACTATAACATTTGTTAAAAATAGGAAATAAACGAAGTGTAGTAAAGTAAAAACAGATAATGCAATAAAGCGACATCTCAGTAAAACCTGTTCTGGTAACAATCCAATGTACGAGTAGCTTTAGGATTTGTTTCTTTGAACATAACTCTCGCCTCGTGCACCTTTTAATCGGCAGAACAGCAATAAAGGCGATTTAGAACTGCACTACAAATCGACATAGACTCTCGAAACACATAAATCGATTTGCTTCGATAAAACGAAGATTGTAAATCGATTGAACCAACTAAGCTGTGCAGACATTGTAAATGACGAGACGTTTGGAGAGGAATACAAAATGTAAATACGATTATTGGAAGTAAGTAAGTTGTTAAGTAAGATATTTGCAATTTTTCTTTTACGCTTTACACTCAGTCTCACACTAGGATTCCCTGTGTCGTGGGTGCCATGGACACATAGAAGACACATTTACACAAACAGATCTCAGATCGAGAACAGAAATAAAAATAAATTCATTCTATTAATTTCTGCCCCGCCGGCAATCGAATCTAGGGCCTATCGAATGGCGGACCGGCATGGTAACCACACGGTTGTCATTTGAGGTGACGTCACACGGTCGTTATTTGAGGTTTGTACTGACAAAAACTTTTTATTAAAAAAAAGATAGCTAGTAGGTAAATCCTAAATTACAAATCCCAACGCGAAATCAGTAGAACCATTTAACCGACGAACTTGAAAGACGTAAATCATTCAACCCTTAAAATGTAATCCGAGGGTATCTTTGCGCGGTCTCCTCGGCCACACCGGTATTCGGCAATATTTTAAAATTTCAGACAAAGCTCCCCAGATTTACGATCGGATTGTGTAAATTGGAAAGTTTCGGAAGACATATTGCATCCAACGTCGAATTAATGCGGTCGACGGTGGATTTTTTGGTTTTGAGTTCGTCATTCTCTCTAGATTCGACGAAAAAGGAATATTTACTAATTTAATGTTATTTATTGATTAACAGTTTGATTGTTTTGTCTCAACTCAAGATCGGCCGTCGAAATTCGACCGTTGTTCATAAAAACACAGTTTTTAAATAATACAGATAGGTACCTTTGTTACCGACTTTTGTTAATACAGATGTGTTTGTACCTTATACTTGTAACCTATATTTTCCTAAAATAGCATCATGAAACGCTTATTGTATCCATTTGTTCACTCTATTTTTAACCTGCTTATGACATTTTTAACGAATTCCGTGACCTGTAGCGC
>DWAV01001757.1:0-12676 GCA_018231305.1 Noctuana lactifera | reverse complement strand
CCACTCGCCACCAGGTGGCGCTGCAGAGTAGCAACTTCTGCCCTGTTCAACCGATTGTCATGAAAATCAGTATGACCATATATTTTTAAACAGAGGAAACGAATATGACAACAGCATTACGTTGCAATTCTTAACGCAGGTGAAACCGGGGGGCGCAGCTAGTTTTAAATAAAAATCTTATGCCGTAGTAGATTCTATTATGAATATTAGCTAATATTAGCAAAACTTTACAGAGAAGTACTCCGTTTTCATTAGCAAAACTCAAGCCAAAGCTTGATGTACCTATAATAAGAAACTCATGTTAAAATTGGTTTCAGAATGCGTACAATGTTTACACTACCTATTGAATGTGATAAAGAAAACCAATTTGCAATAAATAACTTTCTTCATACGCTACATCTACAGAACTAGATATGCAATTATATTATTACCACCACGAAAATAGCCACGGAAAAGCTTTCTATAGTTCGAATAAGGTAAAACTTATACTTCTATTTCTTGACAGTTATTGTACACGAACGTTCCGTTGATAACATTAATTCAACAGCAAAAAATTTGTTATTACCTATACCTAATTGTATGTAATTGTTCTATAGAATGGCTAACGAAAACAGAGTGCGGAGACAGTCACAAAAATGCAAAACATTATTTAGACGCACGCATCTTACGAATACTTGCTTTTCTTGTGAGCAAGAGTTAATTACACTTTATATGTGTACATTCAAGATTTTTTGTAAAAAAAACATACCTATATTATGTGTAGGCTGGCTGTTACTGTACCTATTAGCAAATTGTGTATCCTTAACAGCTTGCGTAAAATATACTGTTATAAAATTATATTGATGATGGCTGTAATAGGCAGTTCATTTCTTCACTATCATACGAGCACTAACAATTAGAATACAGTCATTGATATTTACGATAATGTACTGTGAAAATGTTAAATTATACCGTAGGTAACATCTGGGAACATTTCACAATATAGACTCTATTTCTACGAATTGTGTAAGCTATAGTTATTATCACATAACACATAAACAAATAGAATTGTGTGGAACTGTGGTAACGTTTTTGGATCGCTGTTAACGGTTTCTAGATTAAACTCCCATCAAGATACGAGTAGCAGTCTAAAAAGATATTTCTCCATTTGTTTACATCCTTATCTTTTCGGTATATTAATGAAGTGTAAAAAATATTATTAACCTTTCTAAATTTTCCATAAGTCACACACATAAAAAACATCATGCAAAGAGTTTCGTGATAAGTTTAGGAATTTTCGGAAAAATGATATAATACATTCATAAAAATAATTATAATATAATTTATAACCTTGGAAACAAAGAATATTTATCTTTAAAACTTATCTTTAATGTGGTAAAATTATATGAAAAGTTATACTCATTAAAAGTTTTGCATCCAAATTTAAATACCGACTAACAAAATAAATATGAAAATGTTCCTTTAAATATTCAATACACATTTATGGAAGTGCTTTATATTCTTTTGTAGGTAAATCTTGACAGTTTTATTGACTTTCTGTGGTATTACTATCTGTGATATTCGTAGTAAGCAGAAGCAAAATGCTTATAAAAATTCAGAATGTACCTACATCTTCCCCGCTCACAACAGTTCCACCCACCTGAAGTTAAAAGACAAAAAGTTATGACTACATGTCACTTAAGAATTCTACGCACAAAAGAAGTTGCATGGAATTGTAATAAACTTTTTAACGCACTCCCACGACCCAGTCAATCACTTGAACACTGCCATATATGTCTCATCCAATTAAAAACGACCTTTGAACGTGATGAGACATTTTCACTGAACTTAAGCAAAATACCGTGCTGAAAGAGAAATCAAGGTCCATTTTAATCTGGTAGGCATAAACTTAATTACTTGCCATGGGCGTTACAAGTAACGTTTTGTACTCTTAATAGTTCACCCGAAGTTGACATCGGTTCATTCTTAATTTACGAAAGAGATCACTGCCATGTAATTAAATTAATAGCGCAATTTTTATGCTATTCTGCAACTTGGATTCAAACGTAGCTGTGTAGGTTGATTTATAAGTAATGATGTTGACTTATACGTCCGAAGTATGATAGTATCTAGGCTATAGCAGTAGGTACTTACCTATTAAGGTGGAGACCACATTTAGATAAATGTTGTTTCGGACGCCTACCAGATGACGCCTGAAACAACGGGATGCAACGTTTCGAAGACCGGGCTCAGTATAGCACCTTAAGAGAGGCCAATGTCCTGCAAATCCTGCAATGGACTGCTGCGGATAAGCTAAATATAGAAAGAGATAGCTGTTACTATTATGCCAGGACAAAACTGTAATACAATAGATTATTATAAGAGTAAAGTTTAATTAGATTAACGTCTCTACACTAACGCAATAGAACGCTCTGTAATGACAGTTGTGAAGTGAAATAAATAAATAATAAAACTGACAAAATATTGGTTAAGGAAGTCTTAAAATACGACAGAATCATCTGCATCGACTTATCACATACCACCCACGCGTGGTATTTGACACGATTAGTATATCTGATCTTCAATTGAATGGAGCTGTCGCAATCAAACGCCAACCAAAGAAAATCCATGGCCAAATACCATCAAGATTGCTTACAATAAATGATTTATAAGACTAAAGAATTTTTAAACGAATGCAAGTGTTCGGATGTTACTGCTAACCTTCGAGCTAGCAAGCCTGCATTTCGGGTGCTCATTGTATGATAATATCGTGATGGCTAATAGTGCCTGTCAGATCTTGGCCACCCATTTAATGCTAAACCGTTTATTTGGGGACATTGTGTGACAGCTGCCAGTAACTGCTCCGCCCACTGCTTTTCGTACAACCGAATGATAATCTGCTCACGATGAAGTAGCTGCGGATTTGAATACAAATAAATATCAAGAAGCACTCACTCTGTCGAAACTAGTGGCTTTAATGCAATAGGCGAATTGTGAAGTGCTATGGGCAAATACTTATCTTACATTTTACTACTTCAATCTTAATTCTTCAATCCCAAGCATAGAGTGAATTGCTAGTTTTTTTTGTAATGGTAAAAGTAAAGTTTGTACTCGTAATAGCCAGCCATATTATTTGCAAACGATATAATAATTATAACGTAAATAATTAAATGTAATTTGCTTAAATAGCACCCTATTTGAAGTTTGGATAAATGTACAGAAAACATTACAGAAGTTTGACATGATAAAGCGAAAATTGCAAGCAAATAAGAAAAAAGCAAAATTGCAAGTAAATATGAAAAATTCATTGTTACAAAAACAAAAATCGTTTTAACACAGCTTGAAGTTGTGTAAGTTAGAGCATACATTCAATATTATGTTACAATTACATAACATCATGGCAACAATAGTATTCTTATAAGGATTACACTTTTATTTTGGACAAACAAGTGCCAAAATGATTACAAATATCTTTATTAAAGCGAAACACGTGCGTATAAGCCTTTGGAATGCTAAATTTAAAGACTAGATCCTTATCCGATTGATGTTACAGCGATTGTATTGGATTTGTGGCGTACAATTGATGCAATTGGTTTATGAACATCAAAATGTACATACGTACAATTATTATTCCTACCTTTATCTATAAGCTTCCTGATGAAAATAATTACGTACCCAAACATTCAAAAATGTATCTAGATGTGGCACATATTTAATACTCAACGTCATCTTCAAACATTATACATACAATTTGTGAAGAGAATAAGTGCCGCTTATTAAACACTATAATTATTAAAAAAATCTGTTGATCCTTCACTGTGCACTTTTATTATCGAAAAGAATAATAGGTAAAAAGCTAAAGGGTTTCATAAGTGCCGTTTTACAAACTTTGCCTAAATTCTTAGATTCTGATCTAATTTAACAAACATTATTTTTTGCATACCTACTCAAAATAAACAATAATATTCTTATACTAACAAATAGCCATAATTACATGACATGTTTTATCGAAGTAAGTGTAGCTAGAGAAGTATTTGTACTGTAAAAATAAAGAAAAAGTGACATCTCCATTGTTTCCATAAACTGTAACAACAATCAAGTTAATGTGGTTAATCATGTCGTTTGATATTTTTACATGTTCGTATAAAATACTTTAAGCACCGTTAACGTACTAGTTAATCGTAGGCGAATATAAATTATTGTTCGAATACTATAAAGTGAGCCGTATAGAGTGGCGCTAACTACATCGGTAATGTCTATATTGTATATTAAATTTGTAATTTAGTAGACGTCCAAAGGCTGATGGATGGATGACTATACCGGTTATATAATGGTAGATATAACCATGGAAGATGCTTTAAAAGTCATTAAAATCATTTACGCTTATGACGAAAACATTTAATGCCTTTTTAATGCTTCTTTCAATTGTAAAAGCTTATTCCACAATTCACACAACATGTGGATCTATGATGTAACTTACAGTTCTTGAGCTATAGTAGTTACTCGTACTTACCATAATATCTTATAAGTTTGATGAAAGGCATACCACCGTTATAATATTTCACGCCATCAACACTATACGTCACTTATTTTGATAGGTTATGTAGCATGTATCTACATAATTATTTGACTACCATGTGGTGAATTGGTTATCATGCCGCCAGTAGTATCATCGGTTTGATTTCGAGCGGTGAAGATGTTTACATGATGATTTTTTTCTAATTTCGATCTTGGTATTATCTTAGTCACAGTTAATAGAGGTCGTATTTGTTTTTGTGTTAGAATAAATTAATGAATGAATAAATCTTAGTGTGAAGCGTTATTTTATTGCTTTTTATTTCAGAGCTTTTAAGCTTACTTTGGTTAATTGACAAATTAATACGTTGATAGAGTTTATATAAAATATTAGTTAATGTTATAATTAATTCCCTCGCTAAACAATATTCCCGTTTCAAAAGATATAAATTCACAGGCAAATAACAAAATAAGCCAATCATAATTAAGCTTATTCCATTTATAATGTATACCTAACTAGATCTCGATAAGTGATCTTGAGAGCTAGCAAGGCGAAGCGAACTCGATGTACTGAAACATGCTCACTTAAATACAAATGTAGAATTTACATATTAAGTAAGACAACTAAGCTCCTTTATATATAAACATTTATAATTCTTATTTATATACATTGATTTGTGCGAGTATGTCATATATAAAAAATATTTTTTTCTTAGGTATAATCTATAAACGTAACAGAAACCAAATGATAATTTTTTATCCACTGAAATATTACGTATTTAAACATCATAGTGCTTAGCCAACTAATGTTACAATGACAACAAATATTATAATTACTGAAGGCTGAACTTACACAACGAACTTTTAGAATTAACTATATTTAAAACCAAATAATACATAGTTTACTTAAAACCGTGAGTTTCTTAAAGTGCAGTCGTTGTTTATCTTGTCCGTCATTATTCAATCTAGGAAAGAATCGCTCTAAGGCGATAAAACATTGATTATGATAATCAATTTGCTTAGCGGTGTTAACCAATTGCCACTTGCTGCTAACAGTAAATAAATAATTCTCAAGGCACTATGTTTCGACACTGCTTTGCGTTTCAATTCTTCCTCTGAAGTACCTATATCTTTTACATGAGCTGATATATTTGAGAAGGAAATAATAAGTATAATAGGCAATAAAATTAAATTTTTTATGACCTAAATTAGAAGATAAGTAATTACGCCAACCCATAGACAGAATCTCAATGTCTAACGACTCTTTTATGATGATTAATTTTATAATTTATTTTTTCGAAAAACCTAGTTTAAACACCTCTTACAGTAAATACCTATTTAGTTGTTCGCGCACCGCTGCCAAAGGACTATAGTTTCATAAAGTTAATTTGGAATTTATAGTTAGGCAAGGTAATATCATACGAGAAAGATTTATCAGCTACTGAATCTTTGTAATGTAACTAAATATTTTTGTTGACTAACAAATGCGGAAGCCGTCAGGACAAGAATTTTATATTTGGCAAGAATCGAACACTAATATTGTAATTACACAACACTAAAACCGAACCATTCAAGTTATTGCAGATCTCCTATCTAGCATCCAGATTAAGATGAAACTGCGAGTACAATTAAGATCGCTCCACCACCAGGCAGCCACTAGTGTAGTACCAGATAATACGCAAGTTTGGAAATCACCAACTAGCTATTATACTCGATCTTTACGGAGAAAACACGGAGCTATCGTTAGTGGTTAATAACGGTTTCACAAAGATCAGAGGCCTATTTGTGCATTACGGAACATATCAGTACATTATATTGGTGTTTGTAGGTGTAACCTGTAGGTCTGTACGTGCATAGGCTTTTTGAAAATAGATTTGGTCTAAGAGAGACAAAAACAGAGATGTAAACACAGTCAGTGTAAGACAAATGAAGGCGTTAAGAGTTTAAGCACAATGATTATTACATTTGCTTGATAATTTGCTTACTATGAATTTGATTGCATGATTTTTTCGTAGAATTAATTTTGCCTCTTCTCATTTAATTAGAATGGCTTTTTAATTAATCAAAAAGCGGTTGGGAAATTTCCTAACCGTAGGTACACGCTTGCCATAGAGCTTCTAAATCTTATTGTAACATTATCAAAGGTTTCAACCCATTAACCGTACCTAAACGAAATTTAATAACCACATTTATACCGACGTCCATTTTCCAATTAGCGTAGCTTGGATTAAAAAGGACTTAAATATTTTGTAAATTGCTTTACTACGAATAGAGCTTGCTTGTTCTAAAGAACCTGTTTTAACTTCAACGCCTAACTATCGAGTAAACTGCTACATATAAAATAATACAAATCAAAATTTCGCTAAACTTTCTTCTAACAGTTAAACGGAAATTGTTGAACAAAGTGAAAAATCTCTACTGGGCACCACTGAAATGTTAGTTAGCTTTGTACATCACGATATAGAAATTGATCATGTGAGATATCGATAGGTGCCATTTCGTAAAGTGGTTACTTCAGACCACCGAAGCAATGGTAACAACCTTTTAGCGATTTTTACAGGTAGCCCAATCTACCCAATTCCTTTATTCGCATCATTTAATCGCTAACGGTAAAACAAGTTCTTAGCTGCCTTATTTCGCCACTTGAATGCCAGTAGATAGATCCCGAGCTATCAGCGATGTCGTAAGCATAATCGTGACTTATTATTAGGTGGTAATATAATCGTAGGCTAAACTTAGGCTTTATCTAAAATTAATATTTCATGCTTATTTTTACCGATTGAAATCTTGATGTGTTCTTTTATGTTTAGAAACCAACACTTCATTGATTTGTTACACATAGTTTATTTATTTTATAAATTTAATAGATGTTAGAAGTAGGTACCACCGCCGCGCCGCCTTCGTAACCTGCCGTGTAAAGCAAGTCTTGTGTCAAGTTCTTGTGTTTCGGTTAGGGCGGCGCGGATGACACTATTTACCGGAGACACTATATTTTGAAGTGAACATCTCGGTCTTCATGAGTAGCAGTGCATCCGCTTACAACCCCAGATAGGATTTCATATTGCATTTTATATGGGTTGCAGAGACCACTTATCATAAGGTAGCTAGCTACTCTTTAACGATTAAAGAAAACGGGGATGGGGCCAAACTCAGATCCAATGCAGATAGATAGACATTATTAAAATTTTATGACTATTTTGTTCACACATTTATTACCTACTTATTACACAAAACCTGGAAGTGTTTGGTTACCTATAGTTATTTGCAAACAGTCAATAACGAGTTCACGTCGAGATTTAAACACAAAAATATATTCTTAGGTCATTGCCCTCGCTGGTTTTCAATAACAAGTAACTTGTCAGTGTCATTGTTTTTACTATAACGCTGACATGTTTGGCTTTGTACATTATTATGTTTCGTGAATATTTTCTTGTTTGCGTCCAGTAGGTTATTTTTATGTAGGCACATGTGCCCGAGTGTACATTACATTCTGCGTGAGTTACAAAATATTTTCTTGGATTACATCTTGCTTAATTCGCTTTCACCTTTTACAATTGTTTAACCATACTCCATATAGTTTATAATTACACGGTATCTTGAACTACCATCTTGTGCAGTCACGTTTCCATCAAAAGTCGCAAATTTCGTCGCACGTCGGTAAGCAGTCTTCATTCACATGCGAAAGGGAATTTGTTGTCCTCTAAAAATATATAATAATGATGCGTTAATAAAAATGATTTCTTGAGCAAATTGGATTTTTTGTCATAAGGAATACACTGATGTATCTTCAAGTCCGATATCCAATAACAATGAAATTACAATTTTTTTTTATCAGATAGGACAGCACATTGCTACAATGTTAATATAATTATGTTTGCTACGTACGTTCACGATCTTCACCATGTCGGAACTACGAGTATATTGTGGTCAACGCAAAAAGTTACTCGATTTCATCACAATGGAGTTATAGTACACATAAATAATAATATGTTTTTCTGGGTACAGGCACAGGCAGAGTTGAAAGACTCCTTGTTTTAAAATCGGTTCTATATACATAACTTGATTTCTCGTTGATCATAAATGTAAATTAATAAAGAGATAATAAATATATATCTCTGCCAAAGTTTTAAGCATAAAAAAGCTAAAACGACTGTCATTTCCTCATAGCGCAATTTGTAGTAGTTAGTCGCCGCAGTTGGAAAACTGTCGATGTCGCTGAATTTGGAAAAACAAACTGTCCATTGCATTTTAAGGAAATAACTGCAACGTGTGAGAACTTGCTTATTATCGGGACACCATGCTGTGAATGTGATGTTTGTGTTACATAAAGGCAGGATTAAAACGAGGTTTGAACTACTAAAAATTACTTGTTCTAGTCTAAAAAGCGAAAGGTTTATTAAATATATGTTAGTAATGTAATAAGTGATATAACTTATAAATAGGTAGAGTTCGCCCAGTACGACCGCTACCCTCATAACCCGATGTAAAGCATGTCTTGGGCCAAGTTATAGAAATAGGCTTAAGTGAACTTTTAATGGTGAACCTAAGGCACTTTGAATAATTCATAAAATACAATCTGTTATCTCAAAAATAGCTATAACATTTTTATTAAAAAGCCTTGATATTATAAGTACCTAGACGATAGACCATTATAAATGATTATTTATTCGTTAACCTAATCACCAGTTTTAATAGTTACTTAAATGTAAAGTTCTCACATATCTTAACAAATATATTCCATGTTATAGACTATTTTAATAAATTCTCAATTACTCTTAACGCCGTATCAAAAGCGTAGAATGTTGTAAAAACACATTCATAACAATTTACATCAAATAAAGTTTTAACGTCTTGCGATATCAAATACCTCCATGTATATAATTATCTTATACATCAAGATTGATGCATAAAGAATAGTATAAGGCATGAATTGGTACGGTTGACATGTATTTACATTAACATTTACATTACGGTACATTTAATTTTTTTTCACTTATAATTAATTGACATACTTTTAGCATTCGACCTCAAGCAGCGTTGTAATATCAGTAAGATGAGGTTGATTTATCAATATTTAAACTGCAACAGACCGCCTAACATCAGATGACCTGCATGCTCATTTGGCCTAATTTAAAAGAAATTGACATCGCAACTAATTCTATGCCACTGCAATATATCGGTTTTAAACTCAGGCTAATAACTACAGTCTACTTAACTCGTGAGGAAACAATCTCAGACCTCACGCCGACAATTCACGATGCACCGTTACTGGAAAAACACCGTGTTGATAATTGGAAATCAGCGAATTGCATACCTACTCATGTACGTATTGCGTCAGAATCTATGATGCTGCATTTATAAAGTGGAGCATTCCTGCTGATTTTATTCATATTAACTTGAATTTTTAAATCAGTCCATCCATCAACTTATCATTGTCTGCTGGGCATCGGTCTCCTCTCAAATATAAGAATGAGTTAGACTATAGTTGATCATAGTTGGCCAAGTACTGGTGATAGTTTTTTGGTTGAATATCGAACTCACAATTAGACGACGTCAATCTTTGAACGCACTTTCAATTCTATATAAGTCAGGTACTAAAGAAAAATAATAACATTCCTAAAGATGTCAAGAATGTAATTAGCATGCTAGTTAATTTAATTCCTGTATCTAGGTAGGTACTAGTTAATGCTCAAAACAGAAATACCGACCCATTCGTTGCAGGAGTTTATAATGCGACTAAGAAAGAAATAATCGAACGTCTCATAGATGTTTGCTCAATATAGTGCAGCAAACTAACTGTTGAATTTACCCAATTCAGCAATTATTTCAACATTTCAAAATTAAATTTATAGAGCAGGATCCCAATCAAGTGTTTATAAACTTAATGTCATGGCTGACACTTACAACTAGTTCCACCAAAAAACTGCAATCAATCGATTATATATATGTACGTATCTAAACTTAGCCAAGTACATAATACAGTCTATATTTCTAAGTAGTGTGACATTTTGGATCATATAACTAATGTTTCTTCTGTCTGATATTATTATAATTGTATTTAAAAAAAACACGTAACAAATACCCAATTGAATATAGTAGGTAGGTACCCACAGAAAATATGGTATGTTCCATACTAGAAATTCGAAAAATTTGCCTCTCATACTTTTGTTATTATGTAGGACAATAACACTACAGAAAAATTTAATTTACTACTTATGTCAACTTAAGGTCTCATAAGTTTTAATTTTATACCATTTAGTGTTTTTTTAACTTAATGTTATTGAAAGTATCTAAGTTAAAACATGACAAATACAATATAAAGGAACGATATAGAAAATGAATGTAAGCATAACAATATATTACACATCAAAGAAACTGTTCATTTATACATAGTTGTTCCTAAACAGGTTGCTTTATAAATTATACCACTTAGTGGGTGCTTTTTACTACAGGTACCTAAATACTTACTCAGCCTTTTTTATCGCTAGAAGTCATTGGAACGAGAGACATCGCTGTTTGGTATTTAAAAATCAAGGCCGGTTATTTGAACAAAAAGCCTTTGTTCCATTTTCTGTCAACATGTAGGTACTTATACAAAAAAAATCTTCCTTGTAGTGACACATCTATTCGTATATAATTTCACGTTCCTACGTAGAGACTGATTATTAAGTTAAATTAATGGTTCTATTCAGCAAAGATCTTTAAGATAATTATGGTAGAAACCGGTCAAGTGCGTGCCGCAGTTGCAGGTCGTAGGTTCTATATTCTGATGTTTTGTTTTGACATACTAATTTGCCCTCTTTTTTTATTAAATTATCACGCGTAACCTAATCATTACACAGATAGACAGACTAATTTTCGTTCTTCCTTAGGGAGAAGAGAATTCGGAAGCCTACAGAAAATTAATGTCCTTGTAAATGACATAAGTATTTTTCAATTATCTGTGTTTTGGTGATCATAAAGTGTTGGATCATAAAGGATGTGTCAACGAGGACTTGAATTGTTAAGCGTCGACCGTTTGGTCGTGCTCTGTTCGTCCATATGTAACCATAGTTTGTCTTTTAAACTAATATAGCAATTTATAATTAACATTACAGCAGGTTAAGCAATAGTTTAACAGTTTGATATTACGGGCAACTTACAGATTATAATCTAAATTTATTTCGAATAATACACCTAATTCCTTATAAATTGATGAACCTTTCACCCATCAAGGCTTCGAATAAGATTGTTATAAATTTATCACTGACTGACTTATAAAATACATGTTGAGAATAACAAAACTATAGAGTTATAAATCAGGGTAATTGTAGCTGTAGAAGATTTGATTTTGTATCTGCATATCTCAGTCAGTGGGTATAGGTATGACCCGAAACCTATTCTGCAGTGGAAGCTGTGTGAGAGCCTCCAGAATAGGTAAGACAGGAAATGGTTTTATAGTCTGTTAGTACAGGAACAGGCATCCTTATCCTTATTATTATTAATATTATTATGATTAATCGAAAACCCATCGAAATTCATTCGCATATTATAGTGATAGTCGTAGCCCCTTATAAGAGCCACACGTCATTTATTTGTAAGGCAATTCCTTGTCTCTGTCTATCGTTATAAATACAGCTATAATATAGATAAAAACCCACCTTATATAGTTTTATTTAAAATACACCAATAATTGTAACAGCTTTTAAAAAATAGATGTTGCATTTCGCTAACTGCCGAGCCTTCATAATGTTCGTATATATGTGAGTTAAACAAAATTGGAGTCACATGGGTTTTACGACATTTTTTATTTTCTTTGAAGGTTACTCTGCTCTATGACGTTATAACTAGAGAACGTTAATTTTTGTAACAATCTGTATTTGCTTATCGTAATTACTCGTAATGTTTACTGTATTGTGCGTTTGAAATGATGCCCACAGAACAAAAAGCAGTCTGAAGGCCAACGGGCACAAATTATGTAGATATGTAAATAAAGTACGTGCCTTGTACTCGTACTTCATCTTGTAGACAACTTTAGATAAGTACATGGAAGTATTTTATTAGTCCAGTAAAAGCTTCTTGTTTATTTAAAACTAGCTGTGCCCCGCGGTTTCCCCAACATTTCCTTTCACTGCTCTGCTCCTATTGAGTGTAGCGTGATGAAAAGTATACTATAACCAGCGCAGGAGTATGAAAAATAATT
>DWAV01001756.1:0-12676 GCA_018231305.1 Noctuana lactifera | reverse complement strand
CATAGGGATACAGGGACAGAGAAAGCGACTTTGTTTTATACTATGTAGTGATTCCTAGAGTAGCAATTCATTCATATACAAAATCAATCAGGAGTTTCAGTGACTGCAGTGCGTCCATAAAAACATAAGAAAGTTTTCGAGCAAATTATGTTGGCATTTTTGTTCCTAGAATAATAGAGAAAGAAATACGACAAGGTGTAACATAATTAACGTATAACAGTACATGTTATTTGTCTGCCCGATTTTGTGTATTTATAGTATATACCTACTCATAGTTAATGAAATTATTCCTTGTCAGCATCGTCTGTAATAAATAATATATTAGAAGAATAGTCGAGAAAGGAAAAATAGAAAATTCTGTCACAGATTCTGAAATATCTATTATGTTTACATAATGTAGTTAGAAATGTAGGTGGGTAGCTAGGTAAATAAATAACCAAAAGAAATATATTCGAACATAAAAACATTTAAATTTAATCAAAGTCGCAAAAAACATAGATATTGTATTCCAATCTTCCCCTTACAATACAGAAGAAAACCGCTTCATATCTGAAAAAACAAAATTTTGTGGATTAATAACAAAATATGTTTTCAATCCTCAACAAAAGCAAATTTGATACTTACCTACAATGACTACGAGAGTTTTAAACCTCTCGGCATTTGGATTGATCAGATTACAAGTCTTTTATTTTCCTGTATAAGAACAAGCCAAGAATGATGGAACAATTTTTACTTCGAAAGTAGAATTTCTAAAATATAACCTATATATATTCATTCTTTAGTTTAACTGAATCTTATAACGATAATAATGAGAAGAACAGTCTTTGGCTTTTTAATAATAAATAATAATCAGCTTACTGTCTCTTAATTTTTTATTACAAAATTCATTTCGCTAAATTCTAACGATGACAAAGAAGAGAGAGAAGAAATTATAATTATTTTCCAGAAATGTTTATCAAAGCCAAATTCAGTTGACGCCGTTGTTGTTGTTTGTTGACTTAAGTTAAGTCTTTAGAACGCCCGGACTCCTAGATAAATTTATATCTTAAATTAGTTTCAGATTTTGAACTTTGCATGATATAGATTTGCAAAGTTTCTCTTATAATACCAACATCTCCATCGTTATAGCTAGGTTATTTAAAACTTTACTTTACTTTATTTTTACTTTACTTTACTATTTATGAAGTAAATTTTTAAAATTATAAATTATAATTAGTAATTTATAAAGTATTTATTTACATGTATATGAATATAATTTATTGACAAAAAGGACCTTTGTCTACAGAAATATAGTCTCTGAAACATTTAATTGTAACTCACCTAACTCAAAACTAACAATAAACTGAGAAAATCGGGTTATTATAATCATGTTTGGATAACGACAATCTCTAACAATTACTTCTGTAACATCAATTAAGGTCTTAAGATGATTAATGTATTTTTATGGCCAATTCTGGCTCTACGCCAAATCTTCTTTGACGTTAACGATTTTAAAATACTGAATAAGCAAACTTATTCAGCAGTTTAACAAATTGTAATCTGATTTTGTAATGACAGTTATATCAGAGTTGCCCCAGTTAAAACTTACTAATTAGTACCTCAACCAATGTAGGTAACTTTTGTGCCGTAATGTAATTTGTGATAGTTAATTTTGCACAGAACGCTGCCGTTGGCTGGAACAAATAAAGCTTTATCGCAGCACGTTCTCTGCTCGTCACAAATTTGCATAAAATACGAATTAAAATTTTCACAATGCCATTTAACTAACTTCGCATTATGTCAGATTTGTCTCTTGTCTATTTAAATTTGAAGCAACATAATATGATGCGATTGCAAAGATATTACAATACGGTTATTGTTAGGTATATATTACTTAATTACGAGTAATATACTTTTACCGCAGTATAATATGTATGGATAATTATCAAAATAATTGAAGGATGATGAATTTAACATATCTAAAGTTATGTTCATTTATTTTAGTCAATTAATTTGAGTCAATCAGTGTAAATTATAGAAAATCAATGAACTTACCAGACTATCTTACGCTATCTAGGTACTATCCTAAATTATCTGACGATAGAGCCACTCGAGGTTGTAATTTCGAGACGGCCAACTCTAGTTTAACTCGTAAATTCATGCGCCAACATCGTACAACCGTTTCACCGATTCCTAATTTAGCGATGTAAAACTAAATATTTTTTTTAGTATGTGCCGACTTGTACCGAGCATGCGACCTACATGCGAGTTAGAAGTATGTTCTGGTCTCAAGTTACCTTGTAGTAAAATAATCATGACAGAATGGAAAAGATCGAACTATTGAGGACCGTACCGTCACCCCCATGAGTAATTTTAATTGAGTTCTTTAGATCATGATGACAGACGTAAGTAATAACTAGACGTTTTTACTCACGTATTTTACCTATACGTGGCAGTGTAATTAGATTAATGAATGTGTAAGGCCTCGCGGCTTTATCTCAGTAAGGGGCGATCCCTTTTCTCTTTACACACTCTCTTTGCACAGTACTGAAGTTACATTGTGGCCTCTTTGTACAATAACCCTTTTCATGAATATATATTTTCCAACCGCAGCATATGAGCAAATGTTGAAACTAAATTATTTTTAATTAAATTAATTCATTTAAAAAATATAAGTTACCTAAAGTATGAGAATATAATTTCTTTCTACTTCAATCAACATAAAAGAAATTTACATATTTATATATACTTATTTATGATTTTATTTAAATTTCGATCAACACATCTAGTAACGAAAAAACTATTATTTTACTTTAATAATATGAAATTAACGGGATCAAAATCACAATCCGTAAAATTAAAAGTGGTTAAAGATGTTATACCATTACAAAAGACGCGATTACAATCTTATGAATTAAATTCTCCATGAAAAGATCCACTTTATGTACATTGGACATCCATTAATCAATTTTGGAGCACGACACAGCCTATTGTCCCGTAATATTTTCTATACTGTATTATTTGTGACCCGTCTTCAAGGGGCAATGTTGATTAATGGTGCATAGTAAGGATAAGGTATAAGGAAATCCAGCCAAGCGCGAACCAGACTCGCGTGTAGAAGCTTCCGCAGGTACAATGAAAACGTGATCTATGCTTTTTAAAATCTGACTTTTTGTAAAACATAAGTAGGTACCTACAAGTACTCTTATGTACGAGTACGTACAATATTATCCACCAATCCGCATTGGAGCAGCGTGGTGGAGTATGCTCCAGGCCTTCCCCGGTCGTGGGGAGAGACCCGTGCCCAGCAGTGGGACATAAAAAGGGTTGACGGCACGTACAATATTATAAGATGTATTGTATAATGTTACTAGCTGTGCCCTGCGATTTCACCCGCGTTAATAATTGTAACTTAATGCTTGATAGCCTATTAACCTTCCTCATGAATGTAGCTATTACATTATACACGAAATGAATTTTTTAAATCCGACTTGTAATTAGTTCAAAAAAACAAACAAACTCGTCAGCTTTATATTATTACCTAGTAGATATAGATATAGATTTTAAGATTATAAATTTATGAAACTACTCATAAAAAACCTGTTTTCTGGGCCCTCCCCTAGCATCCTCCGCATTTAGCAGTTTTCTTTAGGTCTACCCAGCGGGCCTGAGGCCATTCTATACCACGTCTCGCATACCATGTCTCGCATCAATAAAAATTATATCCCAATTTTTCCACGATGCATGAAGAACAGAAAGCTTCTATATTACTTTATTTATACCTATAAAGTGAGAAAATATAACTTGTATAGATATATTCTGCCAGGGTAAAGTAAATATGGTAGGTAAAAGGCACCACAGTCAATGGAATGGGTGAATGAAATGAAAATGTCGCGTCGGTGAGATAAGAAGTGTTCTTTTACAACTCTTATTGTTTGTCTGCGACAGTAACAGCAGTTTATATTTTATGCAGATAAAGTACAATGAGCTAAGCGCATGAAAACACGGAAAAAATACGAGTAGAGTCCGCTGTTGGGAATAAAAATAAAAAGCAGAACTGTACGTACTCAGCCGTGAAGAGCTCTCCACCATCACTATCTGTTGGCTCATATTTAATTTAAGACTACCATATTCCGCACTCTTTCATATAATTTACTTGCACATTCTACGAGTGCATTGTAATGTACTTTGTATCACGTCTAAGTGGTTTGTTTTAAACTTTATCGCGGTAAAGTTTCGGGTTAGTTTAGTAAAATATCTAATAGCCTATAAACATATTATGCGCACAATAATACCGTTTAATTATTTAATCCTAGAGACATGAATTGTTTTTTAAAATTGTTTGTTATCAATAAATTACTTTTGACATGAAAGCGTCGTATCCAACAATACGAGTAAGTCTTCCATTTTCTCTCTCGTTAAAACACCACAATGAGGTTACGACGGAGCACAGATATACGCAGCTCTGTCGTTCGCAAACAAAAGCTTTGATACTTTTTTCGTGGTTATTTTGAAGCCGAGAATTCGCAACACACTGAGCGAGAAAGGTCCTTTTATCGGTTAAAAAATGTAATTCGTTTATAACACTCACGAGATACGAGTAAATCAACATAATGTCTATCTACCTAAGTAAATTTTTTTTTAAATTAAAATAAAAAGTAAAGCTGTAAATATAACAGGAATGTATGAAAGAAACTATAAACTTGCAGTCTTTCTAGTCTCAAACACACGTGACATAAATTTAGATATTTATAGAAACTGGCCCTTAATAGGTATTCTGACTCTGTTGTAAGAGATAGGTGCATAGTTATGCTCAGCTGCATAGTAAAGTAAAATTATATACAACAAATCTATATTATAAAAATATGTTACAGCAGCTGAGCCGATAGACGATATTTTATCCAAATATATTTAAAAAATCCAGGTATCAAGTTGTAAAAGTAATAGTAAAAGTTGAACTTTTTACGACATTGTCACTTTACTTATTGTTTGTAATAATGTAACAGATTGATATCAATTAGGTACATGTCACAAAGACATCGCTTTTATCTAAAACAATTTGTTGTTAAACCCAGATACGCATTCAAAACGTTCTATTAGAGTTAAGCTGTAGCAGTGTATGGATGTCATTACATTCAAATTGCCCCGCTATTTCTGTAAAGGACTGGTCGCAAATAGAGGCAGTCCGCCCGTCCTATAAGCGCACCCACTCACTTCCACTTTTGTTCTTATTTTTATTCCGTGACTCGAGAAAAGGTTTCCTTTTGCCGTCAATTGTATACCCAGACCACCCATTTCTTGATTAGTATATATAACTAGTGTACAGTCATGATAAAAGGAAATTGGTAGGAAATTCAGATGAAAATTTCGTCATTATATAGAGTTATATTTGAAAAATAACTACATAGATATGTTAACGAAAGGACATTTTCCACTTAGTTAGTAGGTATATCTAGTTGGCCATTCGTGAACAGTAGCTTCAACTAAATTTAATAGGGTACTTTGAATCCCGAAAAATAAAAAGATTTTCTTGTTATACCTGCAGGATGAAGATTTTTTTTTTCAGTATTATGCAGTATATCATTAATACGAGGTTACAACCATGGGATGCCTCGTTCCATTGCGATGGATGATAATGGATGGATAAGACTTAAGTATGTTCAAACAAAATAAAGATTTACTTACTGGCGTCGAGGGCTAGGTTCAAGTCTCAAACAAACGTTTTCAATCTTAGCTGTTAGTTAAGTTTCGCAATCAATTGCGTACTATAGATTGGAGCTTAGATTAATCGATATCACTTGCCCGGATCCTATAACGAGATTATCTCAAAGATTGCTCTGCCTGCGTCTCTCCAATACCTCTTAGTATTCAAGGGGCATATATAACGGCAGCAGCTCTAGAAATACAATATATCTACGCTATAATACTACTTAATAAAACCAATTAAATACCACATATATTTATTTTTAAGAAAACAACATTTTAGGAATAATTAAAACCTAAATTAAAACTTTAATTGAAACCTAAAAGTGGGAAGTAATTTAATTTGCAGACTTCACCGACTTTTTTTGGAGTCGTGCTTTAATCGTGCTACTCGTATAAGTATATTATTAGTTAGCATTTAACGTTAAATAGTAATCGTTTAAAACTTCACCAAACCATCTATCACCTTTTAAAAATTGACAGACTAATGGAGCTACAAACATACAAAAAATAAAAACGGATGCATTGAGAACTTACAGTCTCCTTTTTTAAATTGGCTAAAAATATTCAATTTCCAATAGCTGCAAAGCGCAAAAAAACACGTCATGTAGAATGCGAGCGTCGTGTGTCGAAGTTAGAAGAAGTTAGAAGTTAATTTTTTATACGATATTAATTTTACTCTAACAAATTTTATCGTTCTTACGCTTTTTATATTAAACTTTATTTTCTTTTTCTTGTCACATAACTTTCATTGTAGGACGTTGCTCTACAGCTACCTCTTGTCGTACTAAGCGGTCGTGCACATCGGTCACGGCCCACCGCGATTCGTCTTCGTTAACGCCGGGCCTACGCATGCCTCCCGTGAGTCTCGTCGAACATTCATCAAGACAGAACTGTCTACTTCCATCGCTCCTACCTGTCTTGAAAAATGAAGCAACTCACTAACGTAATCTCACGGACAGGCAACCGTAAAATAAAACATGACCCCTTGAAATATAACTGCACTTGTGACAACAGAAAAGACCGGCTACATTATTTACTCGGCATTACCCCTTATTAAGTTGACGGCTTGACAAAGAGTAATAGCATCCGAATGTGAATAGAAAATTTTGTATAATATAATGAGGGATTTGTTTACTTTATGCCTATTCGGCGACTTTTATGTCATCTAGTCTGACAAATTCGACGTTTGAGAAAGTATTTCGAATTCTTGGTATTTCGTGTTTTGCTTACGTTTTAGGAACTAATTTATGTAAATCTCCAGGGTTATGTAATTGGATTAGGCCGAGTCGACAGGAGCAGCTGACTGTCAGCTAGTTAGCTACAACAAGGGACTGCAAAATACAAATTTACAAAGGGTCGACGTTTATGACAGTTGGCTGCTTTTTGCCTTATTAGATTAACAACAATTTACTGACATATTTAATAATCTCTAAAGCTACATTTCTGTACTTGAAGTTTCGTAGTTTTTTAAAATAGCCATTCACCAAGCGTCTTGTAGCTACACTAAATTTTGTTTGCAAAGTTATAAATATATAAAATATATACTTTAAAGGGCCCGGACGTCTTAAAAACTGGTAAACGACATTTTCCCTCACTTTTTTTATTATTGTCAAATGTACGAAGGAAATCTGAAGCAGGAAATATTTCTCAGTGGGCACAAAGGACATCGTCTAAGGTACCACGAATACAAAGCCTTCTGCGCCCGTATAAAATATACCTACTGTAACTTAGGTAGATATATTTAAGAAATAAAAAAATTCTTTTGTTATTTATGGTTACAAATTTCCTTAAAAAACCCATTCATGAAAAGAAACTGTATCAGCGTATTTATTCGTAGCGAATAGATTTAATACTGAATGAAACAAATCTACTTACCCAAAACATTTAGATTACAGTGATCATAGTTTATAAGCATAATACATAGTCATAATACATAGTATAGACAGTTTCGTCACTTATCTATGATGTTTTCGTTAAGTTAAGGGTAAGGTTATAGTAATCGACACAAGTCATCTTTGAAACAAAAAAATTTCATCGAAATTGTTTTATTCGTTTACGGTTTGTTAACTACGATACCGCACAGATATACACAAATACACACGTTAACTTATAACACCCTATTTTTGCATGAAAGTTTTATTTTTAAACTTTTAAACTAAAATAAGCCATGAAAGTGAACAAAATTAAAAGTGGAAACAGCTTTTATCCGACGGTAATAAGCTCTGATAATGTTCAATTTCAACGTTTATCGTTCTTGTTAAAAAGTACTTAGAGAACTTTAATTTGACCAAAACTTTTACTTTAGCCCATTAGATTTACAAAGGTTTACACTTTATAATTATACAAAGATGTTTTAAGTAAACGCCAAATTCAGTATTGAGGTCGCTCCTAGAATAAATGCCTACTCCTTATAACTGATATTTAAAATGAACTTGACATAGGTAGTAAAAACATAATTCAAAACACCTCACGCTTTTTTACAATAAAATTAATTATTCTGTTAATAAATTTTTAAATTTTTTTTATTTTTTAGTTTCAGCTTAAACTAGTTTCAACAAAAATAAACAGAATCTATAGATTAGCTTATTCAAAGACAAAGAGATAGACAGTATTCAAATTAATTTTATTAACAAATAAATTTAGAATGCCGACCGTTCCGGATTGATGATTTTCTCAAACTGGAGCAGGATAATAAGATACGTAACAAGCAGCCCCAAGAACTTGAAAGGGAAGGAAACGTCAATGTCAAATATGCGTAAAAGTGAGTATGACAGATCGCGAGCCTCCATCAACGCTAGGAGAGCTTGAGCTACCGGCCGACTCGATTTGTCTGAAAATAATATTTTAAAGAAAGAAAGTAAGAAAAACATTTAATTCGTCACACAGATTGAATACAATGTTAATAATAAAAATGAATAGTAAGTCATAGAATAATAACAAACAATTGTTTAATGTAACATGTGAAACATACCTATTTTGTTTTCATAAAGCTTAGAGGACAGCTGTTCAATGAGGCATAGTACTTCACCATGCACAGCGTCGACAACCCTGCACGGGCCGAACAGTGGCGCCATCTCGATAGCCCCCAGTATCATTCTCATAAATATTTTTAATGCCGAATACTGCAATCAAATCAGTATCGGAAATTAAATGATACACTTGATCTATGATATAACTTGTGTAATTTTCTGTTTCTGGAAACACAAGTCGGATTCGAATTTTTTTTTTTATGTATGATAACTACATTCATGAGGAAGGTTATAAGGCTATCAATCATTACATTACAATTTCTAACGCGGGTGAAACCGCAGGCTTGAGCTAGTTACTTTATATACGGACCTTGTGTAAAACTATAAACATAAAAAGACAAAATATAATAATATTATGAACATTGGCGTTAACTTACGGTACCATGGATGTATCGCAGAGTTACATAGAAGGATAGAGACAAAGATGTAATGAAGGATGTGACAACAATGATCAGCATCTGGAAGTCAAAACGACCTATTACATTATATATATTTGAAATATTACATATTACTATATTACATTATTTATATTTATATAGTATCCGTGTTAGACTTCAGGTAGGACTGTGCGGTACTATCTGAGATTGAATGTTACCGTCGAGGGTATCAAAAACCGCTTAAGACCAAGCCAACTTACTCGGTCGCTATGTCTTTCCCTTTAAAATATCGCTTTATGATAATATTAATAATACAAATCGTTAGCTCAATAGTGCAAGGTTATATTATTATGTGTGACTTGTATCTATGTTGTATGCACAAATTGAGTTAAATTTCGAACGCTATAATTTATCTCTTTTGCTTTCATTTACATCAACACTTTTTTAGATTGCCATATTCTTCTGCTAAATAAACATGATAAAACACAAAGAAATTATTTTGGTGTATTTATTTAGCTCAATAAAGTTCTATGTTGAACATTAAAACATGGAAGTAAATAAATTTATATTGCACCGCACACTTTACCTGCCATTTGATTGCCTCGTTCAGTATGTCAAATGCTATAATAATTCTGTGGTATAAGTCCATAAGTTTTTTCATATCAACAGACGAACGTTTGCTGCCTTTTAAATCATTTTCAACAGTCGCTATATCGCTGGGATTATTAAATGAGGATTTCATACGATGATTAATAAATTTAAGTCGAGGTTTGAGAAGGCTAAACAAATGTCCGTAATAATGAAGTTCAGCAACATGTATAAAAAGTATTATCACAAGATCAAAAGAAAATGTTTTGAAAACGCCCATCGCGTTCATAGAAATCATTAGTAAAATTATAAAGCATATCGTTATTAAAAGTTGTATTATGTTTTTGATCCCTTCTGTGTTAAATTTAAAGCACCCAGTTTCCTTATCAAATTTTTCAAGTTCGGAGTAAAATTCGTTTAATGGATTTCGTACTGCAAATATTGCACACATACAATATTGCAATATTTTCATTACTTTTATAACTCCGTCAAAACCTTTGAATGGTGACATAAGCGTTAAGTAAACCACTGTAATATTGATAGATAGAGAGAAGGCGACTGAAAGAACTATATAAAATGGCCGAATGTTTCTTAAAACTGGTAATCGATTTATGCCACACAGTAGTTCTAAAGCAACGTAAAATTTAGATATACGGTCAACATTTTTTTTCTGCTTTCCTTCGACGAAAGTGTTGCGACGAACTACTGGTGGCGTCATATTTACAGCTGAGCAACTTTCAGACTGCCTTTGTAATACCCACTAGACGTAAATTTACCATTAACAAATGAAATTATTCATTTGTTAATGGCATTCTATACACAATTAATTTACAATGACAATAACTTGAGTGATGTTTTGTTTTTATTATAGCACTAGTGATGTTCAATACAATTAAAATAGAATGGAAAAGGTGCTCAATTATTGTAATTAAATTTTATTTAATTACATCAAACACAATTTGTATTGTACCTTTTTGAAGTAACTCTACGGATTTTGCGTTCTATAGAAGCTATTACAATTCATCTGATGTCAAAATTATTATTATGGAGTTTTAACAAAACCGTTTTAATTTGAATATTTTTATTAAGGTTAGGTACACAAACTTCGTAGTATCGTAGAGAATTATAGACATAGGCTCACTCTGTCTAACGTAGGTACACTTGGTATATTGATTAAAGCTAAGCCGCAAATCGTGTCGACCACTCGATTATATTGCTAAATCGTTGAGTATTGCCTCAGATTGTATTGCATTGCATTATTCAAAGCTCTGCATACTTGCTACTGCAACGTAACGTCCTTTAATTGAATAAGACATGCCATTATGCTAAAACACTATAATAAATACTCGTGGACTAGTTTTAATAATGTTTGCAAAGTTAAATACGAATCTTTAACAGAAAATTCAATTAGAATATTACTGTGATTGTGTTTATTTTTATTTATAATTTCCACTTTTTTGAAGAAAGTTTTTGGTATAGACTTTGTCTTCTTCACATCCTATCTGGTAGAAAACGCTATTTAGCATTGATCTACCACCGTTTTACCATTTGAATTATAATTTTGAAATTAGCAATTAAATAAGAATATAATTTGTTTCTCCATCAACAAACACCTAGTTTGTAAAGTCGTTATCGTAAATTTAAAAAAGTTTGGTTTCAAGATTTTTACCTTAAAATTTTGAAGGAAATTTTTTATGAAGAAAAGATTTTACGAGCAGTCATCCCCAAAGAATTTACAGCGACGAAAGCCAAAACGCACAGTTTTACGTGAAAGCTTGTGGAGATTCAGGAAATTCACACATTTTACGAGATTCACGAGGTACCAATAATAGCACTTCCGAGCTCCATTATCGTAGCAAAACGTCTTTAACGCTCGCTGTAAAATCTGCAAATCAGTCAAGAGAGTTTTCATGAGCTGATTTTTATGTGCATATTATTTCTAATTACTTAAACATCGACTCCAATCCATTGAACAATTCATTAATTTGAAATCTCAAAAAGTTTACCAATGAGTATCGTGATTACCTGTGTAACGTTTTACTTTTGTGCATTACGAGTACGTCGTTATTTGGTCCCACTATTGGACAACTAACTTGCCCAACAAGCCCCGCACGCAGATATCTAAAACAAATCGGATAAAGTCTGGTACGTAAGATAAATAATATTTAAATAAAATTTATTGAGGTATGTGACCGTGTCATACCTAGATTGTATTTATTTAAAAAAGATTTTGTTTTAATATTAAGCGTTATGTGCTTCCTAAATTATGTTGCAAAAAATATTAAACTAAAGATTTGCCTAATTCACAAGGACCTTTTCTTTTAGAGGTCATCGTTCGTTCGTGATAAAGTTATAGAGTAGGTACGGGGCGTTCTCACCTTTGCCTTATGATCCAATTCTGTACGATTCTCTAAATTACTCCCAAAGGGTTTGTAAGTTTACATTAAGAGCAAAACTTTTGGGGTTGGCGAAGGATTCTTGAGCAGGAATATGCCCTTTGAGAGCAGTACCTAGATGTCAAATGTCTAATTGGTTTCCTAATGATATCTTAACCCTTGCTGCCGTACCATCTTTAATAGAATACAAGTAGGTAGTCATTTTAATATTCTTGTACCAATATATTATGTACACAAATTTTAAAATTATGGTAACGTTAACTGTTTAGAAAATAATGTTTACATTACATTATATTGTATATGCATAATGTCGCAGCTAAGTGATCAAAAAGCCCTTCAATTGCTAGGCTAGCCAACCACATGCCTAGTTTCCAAGTTGAATCATGACGGCAATTAAAACGTTTAAGAACACGACTGACTTTCCTTATGACTAGCTGTTTAATTGAACTTTGACTAGCTGTTTATTTGTAATCCTACTAATATTATAAATGCGAAAGTTTGTATGTTTGTTTGTTTGTTACTCCTTCACGCAAAAACTGCTGAACCGATTTCCATGAAATTTGGCACACACATAGAGGGTAACTTGGATTAACACATAGGA
>DWAV01001755.1:0-12681 GCA_018231305.1 Noctuana lactifera | reverse complement strand
AGCTGAAGATGGTTTTTTTTTTGAATGGCGTCTCGGCATTTTGCCAATGACAAGCAGCTGAATAAGTTGGACTTGGACGGTCCCATTATCATTTAGAACCATAGAATATTTTAGAATGGTCACAAGTTTTACAAAATTCAAACACAAAACCATAAACAAATGATGTACTTATAAAACAAAATTATGCCATGTATAACTGCTCAATAACGACAATGGAACCCTTTTTCCGTAACATAGCTGATTGTATGCAACTGAAATTATTACACAATCAGATAACAGTTACAGCAACTGAATAAATAAAAAAAATATTTAAATTGTTTAAAAATAATTTAATGATTAAAATTTATCTAGTAGTACTATATTCTACACATCGAGATGGATCCGTTGGAAAATATTCCTGGCATTTCGTCATCAGTCTTTTTAATGCTTGAATGTATTTCCTTTGCGTTTCATCATTCATTACATGTGCTACGTTTTTGGAGAAAATCTTTTCTCGTCCCGTACGAGCGTGAATACCTACCATAGTAACACCAATAGGCCAAGGGGCATTACCAATTGCCATTTGCAAGTATGCGTCGCTAGCCTGTAAAGTAATAGTTTTTGATAAATCAATGTTTAAAAGAAATTGACATAAAGTCAACCAAAGCCAAGATAAACAAATCCGTATTATTAAACTGTTAATTACCATGATATAGTTTCTCTCCAACAAATGTTTAGTGATCTCCATAAGGCTGTCACAAATATCTTCAGGTAGGTTCTTTTTTTTCAGTTTTCGCATAAGAGGTTTCAAGTACACTTGGGTCTGAGTGTATGTAGCTCTGGCCATTTTGTGCTTAACTGCTGTTTTTTCTGCTGCAGTAGCAGAATTTAGTTGTTGACCCCACAGTTTTAGAAGAAACTGAAACAAATTTTTTAGATTTTTTTAAATTTATCATAAGGTATTTGTATACACTTGATGAACGTTAATAATATGGTATGCAATACTTATGTAAAACTACAAAATTGTGTTTACCTGTAATAAAATCATTATAACATTCATATCATGATTTCTGTCACCTTGTCCCATTTTCTTTGCCATTTCTTGTATGAATTCATATGTAACTGAATCATCAATGTCATCCTCTTTGTGTGGCTTTTCACTTTCAGTCTGCAAATGAAATGGTAATATTATAATTCTATAACATAGCAAACGACCATGCAGGCCACCTAATGGTAAGTGGTCACTGCAACCCTTCGAAACACACATCTAACATCAAATAGGAGAGAAATTGTAAACATAAATCGAATATAGTTTTAAATAAGTCATATTCAATAAAATAATTTTTAAACCTTTTTACTAAATCAAATAGTCATTTAATATTTTAAAATTGTATTAATCATAAATTTAGCAGTCACAAATAAATTGTATGTTCTTTTTGCTAGAGTTGTATTTCATTCATTGCAATGTTATTCATAGCTGCTCATAAAATAACTATATTCTATCATAGTTAGTACAAACAAATGTAATAAGTAAACTCAACCTCACCTGTGTACCCAAAGCCAGGATTTCATTTAAATATGCTTGATCAACTTTGTCCATGGCTTCTTGGAAATCATTTCTGAAACCCTGAAACAACAGAATGTATTAAATTACAATTAGCTTAATACATTGAGATGTTGCGTAATGGTTAAAAATGGCAGTTGCCATTGCAAACAGTTCTATTCAGAGAAAAATAAAGACTTTAATTATTTAACATAAATATTAATTTTTGTCTATGAAACATTGCCCCGGATGGCTTCAACAGTCCCCTGTCATGGTTATGCATAAAATCATCCATAACTCAAAAATAAAGATGAAAATATATGGGAAAATTAAATCCAAATAGCAGAGAAACAACCTACCCTATTAGCCTCCGGTTCCTGAATTTCTATTCTCCGCAACCTCTTAAAGGACTGTGTTTCACTTTCACCAAACAGTGTGATTGGATGGCATCTTTCTCGCAACCTTTTGATCACTTCTGCTCTCGGTAGCAACACACTTTCAGTTTGCTCTTTTTCTTTATCCTGCTTGTTCACTGTAATGTGAAAAGGTTTTTATATTAACTACTGAAGTAGTTAATAAGTGTGTGAGCTTTGTCGTGACTACCATGTGGTGTTGTGGTTACCATGCCGGTACACCATTTGAAGGGTTTGTTTCCCTGCGGTCCATGGCACCCACGACACAGAGTATCCTAGTGTGGGGCTGTATGTGTGAAGTGTGTAGGGTTTGTTTTATGCAAATATATAGCAAATGAGCATGTTGGACAGTAGAATCAGTACTATTATCTATGTCAAACCTTTATTATCTGTAATTTGTTGGCGTTTCTTTTCTTCTTCTTCCTCTTCCTTTTTCTGCTGGCCACATCTCTTAAAGTACTCTTCTTGTTCCTTAGCTAACAGTTCACCCCTTTTGAAGTACTTTTTTGATGGATTCTAAAAGCAATATCAACTGAATCTCTGAATTAAGAGGTAGGTAGAGTGGGATTTAGATTAGAGTTGCACGAGTTTGGAGCAGATGGAGGTTGTGTTCGATGGAGATATTTATAGAGAAATTATAGTACTAGGCACAAGTATTATTCCAAGAAGCAATGATTAGTTTTATTGACATAATTTTAAATTTTTGATTATAAAACAACAAACTTGGTTAACTAATTACTCTAACTCCTGTATTTGTGATGAGAAATAAACGATTATTATTAATTAGTATTAGTGTATTTTGATTCAAAAAATACTGATAACTTACAAGAATGTTCTTCTCTTCAAGAAGCTTTCGTTTCTTGGCGATTTCTGCCTTCAGAATGTCCATTGCGTCTGGTCCTTACTAAGTGATTGTAAAATTCAATGGTTTTCACTTTCAGATTAGTTAAATTACTAAATTGTTTTTATAAACTACGATCACATCGTCCCATGACGGCCATCAGTCCCATCACCTATGACAGATGACATGACATCATGATGTCAGGTCAGCAAGCACATTCTGATGTCCACAGAACACTAAACTCCTTTGATGTCACTTGAACTTTATGTTTGCCATTTTGACTTAAACAGAATATCAAATAGATAGAAAATACTTCGGGTGCGTTCCAGTAAGCACTCATAACGATAACGAAAGAATATTTTTACAGATTTCAGTTCTAATAAAATTATTAGGTGTTAATTCTACTTGTAATAAGACTACTTACTCGTAATTAGATCTATAACAATAACAAAACTACAGACAAAGCAGTGCACAAGTTTAGTGTAAGATTAAATGATACCAGGAACAGAAATCTAATATCATTTAATTTTATACTTCTGCCCCTGCCAGAAATACTTAAGATGCAAATTAAAATATTATGTATTGTGTTTATATCAGAAAGGTAGGTATAATAATAATTATGTATTGATAAAATATGAGTTATCATAAAAATTAAAGAGCGATTATGATTAAAATAATGATTATAATCATTTTGATTTCAATGATAAATATTGTTTCTTTTTTAAATTAGGCTCATACCCTTATTTTAAATTTGCTATTTCATCGTAATTAGAAAACTAAGACTTGTTAAAAATGTATTTTTTTGTGTATAATTGTATTTTGTGTTTTCTTCTGAATTTGAATTCTGCGACCGAAGGTTTAAAATGTTATCTACTATTTCGTGCAAAATATTAAATTATTTGTTGTGATTTTAAGTGCTTATTTTACCTTGTTTCAGGGGCTTCACCAACAATAGTCGGTGGTTATGAAGCGCCACCAGATTTTGGTTTGTTTCATGCATCACTGCAAAACTTAACAGGACATCATGTTTGCGGAGGTGCTGTAGTTTCTCAGTGGAATGTAGTGACTGCAGCTCATTGTGTTATTGGGTATGTATCACTTCTTACATTTTGTATTTGTTAACCGTATTTTGACCATTACCTAATTTTTAAATAACTTGTTCTTTGTGCCAGTTACTGTAGAGAGAAAAAATACCGTGGCCCTGCACTGCCTTGATTTTTTGAAATTAAATTAAGTTTTCGAAATGCAATACCAATTAATAATTTTCAGTGCTGAGCCTCAATACATAAAAGTTGTTATAGGAACTACAAATTTGGACATAAGTGAAAATCATTATGAAGTAGAATCGATTGCAATTCATAATGAATACAATACAACTATCAGGCAAAACGATATAGCTGTGCTGAAAATTAAAGGGCCATTTGATTCCCAAAATATACGTATATTAAACCTCGGTGACAAAGAGTTACAAGAGGGAGATCCAGTTATTCTGAGTGGCTTTGGGGCTCGAGAGGTCAGTAATTGTTGTAAAAATATAGAGTCAAGTTGTCATTATCAGGTTCTCAATAGTTTTGTTTAAATTATATTTGTAAGTGATGATGCTATAACGGAACTTATTTTTTTTTACTTTTAATTGAGTAGAAAATTGACGCGCAGGCCAGAGGCGGTGGTGTTTAAGTAATTAGGATTGAAATCCTACCTGAGATCGTAAGAGGATACGTTGCTCAGAATAAGGACCATTATTATTAAGATGGATGACCTAAATAAGTATCCCTGGGAACCACACCTCATCAGCTGAAACACAATAGGTAACTGGTTGGCTTCAAATCGGGTTATAAGAGCAGCAGAAGTACTTCCACCGCCTCTTCAAACGAGCTTACCATTTAAGTTCTACTACCTGTAAGCAAATATTAGTAAATATACTCGTACATACCTACCTATTTTTATTTACAGCCGCATGGAGAATCAACACGTCAAATGTACATGTTAAACCTAACAGTATTTGACCAAGATGTGTGCAGCTTTGCGATGCGCTACTCGAGAAATGTTACTAGCAGGATGTTCTGCACTTTTTCAAGAATCGGTCAAGGTACATGCCATGTAGGTACCTATTTATTTACGCTTTACTATAAGACTAGCTGTGCCCCCTGGTTTCACCCGCGTTAAGAATTGCAACGTAACGCTTGATAGTCTATAGCTTTTTCGATAAATGGGCTATTTTACACTATAACAATTTTTCAAATCGGTCTAGTAGTTTCTGAGATTAGTGCGTTCAATCAAACAATCAAACTATCAAACAAACTCTTCAGCTTTATATTAGTATAGATTACAATGGGCGGCCTAAATGTCTAGACTAGTGGCATTCTCTACCCGTCAATCATTGGTGGCGAGAAATTGTGCTAGTATGAAAATCAATTATACGGGATATCGTAAGTATCTACTTAACTGATAAACATTGATAAATTTCATCTCTTTATTTCAGGGAGATTCCGGTGGACCATTGACTAAAGATGATGAATTAGTTGGAGTTGTATCTTGGGGAATACCGTGTGCTGTTGGTTTTCCTGATGTTCATACTAGAATCAGCCCATACGTTGCCTGGATTCGTGACCAAGTATACAAGAGAGGAAACATTTAGGCTCTGTGGTCTTCTGTTATATTAAAATAAAAAAAAACCTCTTCTTAGCGCCCTCTATAATTTATTATTCTTGAATCGTGAAATATTTTGTGCATTAACCTTAAAAAAAATTATTTATATATCTAATCTATTAAAAGGTATAGATAATAATAAAATTGTCGTAAAAAAGTAAAACACACCTAAAAGTAGATAAAATTTTCGTACCATTCGGAAAACTCTTTATAGAGCTGCTATAATTATAGTATATAGGTACCTAAGTGATTTTCCATACCTACCTATTAACCGCAACCACAATACATGTCAGAATCCTTATAAAAAGTGGATTATACTTACTTTATATTCATCTGAATCGCATTCTAAATCCATTATGACAGCCATGACTGGTCTTCCATGTGCACACTGGAATGGCGTCTTGCAGCTTGCCAATGCAACAATTAGTTCACTACAGTCACTTTTCGATAAGATATCACCAAACTTTATTGCATATCTACAGGCCTGTATAATACGTAAAGAACTTAATTATAATAAATTTATGAATTTAGTTAGAAAATGTTTATTCTTATCATACCATCAATCAGATAATGCCTTTTATTCTAAGTAATTTTATAAATTCTACTTTTCATAGAAAAAAATACAAAAAAGAATACCTCACTAAATACTAGATTCATTATAGATTGCGGATAAAAATTAACGTTTCCTTTCAAATACTTTAGTGCATGTACTTGTTCAGAGATTAAATTTTTAACACTTTGCGTAATTGTCTCCATCTGTAAAAGCATTTAGACATGATAATATATTGGGATTAAATAACATTGAAATATATTTAAATCTACATCAGTAAAAAAAGTGTGTAATTCTTACGTAGGTAAGACAATAATAATTGAGTACCTAAGATATTTACCGGTCTTGGATTTTTGCCTACAATTGCCTCAGGAATGCGATTCACCATAATTTCGCAATCGCTTAAAACTGTCCATTCCAACCCAAATTGTTTAAACTTATCATTATGGTTGTGCAGATAAATAATCTCTTCTCTACAAACCTTAAGGGACATTGCATCGATTGTTACATTCTTCCAACTGTTACCGTTAAAGTAGTCTGCAAAACAAAAGGCTTTCAATATTGATAAAGGAAAGGACAATGAACATAATACATTGTAAGTATTTGGTGTCTGCGAACGTTATCTTACATGATAAATTATTCTCTAGTCTGATCCTTTCGTGTACGGCGTGTTGGTCAAGAAGAACCAAAAATTCCAATGACTCATGTGTCTGTGATTTACCACGTATTTTAGCTGCGATAAATTTGCTGTCGACTTGGCCTAAAACCTGGCAAAAATAATCTTACCTTATTATAATATTATATTATTATGATACTTGTTATGTACTTGTAGTGGCAATATTGACTTAGTTTACGTAGCAATATGATATAAAAGACGGCCGATGAAAAGCTTGGAAATTATTAGTTACAGATGCCTAGAGTTATCAGTCAGAATAGTAGAAGTAATGTAGTAAATCGAAATGTTTTAACGGAAAAAAATATTAGTTATAACACATTGTTTTTGACTGTAGTGCGATTCTTTTTGAGGGTACCTTAGTGGTGACATAAGGATAGCAACGATTGTATGAAAAGTAAATGTGTTCAGGAAAACAAATGTTATAGAAATCAAACTTTGAGCTTTCTTACACAATAGCTATGATTGTACATGGTAGGTTTATTTATAAGTTAGTCAAAAAATACTAAAGATACAACTTGCGCGGCAACCAATGACTCAGTTCCAAATGTTAAGTTATCGTTATCTTTTCTAATATTGTCAGCAACTTTTTGTATAGGTCTTGTTGCTATTTCTTTTGTAGCTTGCACGCGTGGCTCATACATCTCGGTATTTCCTACAACATCCTCAAAAAAATTATCGTATACAACCTGAAAAATTAATGTTTTTCTAGATTAATGCTGTTTAACGATGATCTAACGTTAAAATGATAAAAGACTTACATCATCGTAGTATTCTGCGTCCAAATTATACGAACATATATTTTTTGAAAAACAGTTTTTGAATATTGGAGACATTCCTTCGAAAATAAAACAATTTATTAAATTATGAGTAGGTATATACATAAAATATAAAACAATCGTAACATTGTGGCCTACATACCCTTTGGCATAAAACGACGTCTACCTAGTAGGTTAAAGTTACCAATGGAATTATTATATTCTTCCGTATTGATTACGTTTCCCAGATTTTCTTTATCTTTATTAGGACTATTTGTGTCCGTTTCAAAGGGGTTTATACTATAGGTAGTCTGAAAATCTTCTAAATGTCTATTCTTATCTAGAGACACAATTATTTGTGAAGGCGGAATCATATTTTGGAATATTTTTATATTATTGACATTCGATTTTTCCATACTAAGTAAATTATTTTTCTTACTATAAGGATTTAATTCAGTATCAAATTCTACGTCGGCCTTATGACCGTTATTAATAACAGCGTCGCAAATTTCTAAGGGTTCAATGGGTGTATCCATGTTAATGGTTTCTTGAGTTTCTGATACAAATACTACACTGTAATTATTTTTGAAATAATTATTTATTTTAGCGGTCGGTTGTGTTTCAATTCCAGTTTCATCATAATGGCTTCGACGTATATTACAGTCTTTTATGACTGTCTCGTTTACACAAGAATAATTTTTGTTTGGCATTTGTGGGTGCTCTTGAAAGGAATCCTGTAGAATAGTGTACGTGCTCTCAATATTGAAATTAATTTCAAAATCAACTTTTTCAGTACATTGAGGTCTTGAGTGAGGTTTGTTTTGATTATATTGAGTATTCAGTAAGTAATTCGCATCAGTTATAATTTGATTACGAACTTTCTTTGAATACTCTAATATATCGCTCTCGGATATATCGACTGAATATTCTGTATCTAATAAATCCTGTTTGTATTTATGAACTACTTTGTTATTTGTTACTTTGTTATTTTTATTTTTAAGTATACATTGATTATAAGAATTATTTCTTATAGGGAGTTTACGTTCATTTTTATTATTATCTCTGTTAAGTATAAAATTTTCTTTTGACTGATTACTTATAAATTTTTGGTTTTTTGTTTTATTTTTGTGCTGCACAGTCTCTTGGATTCTATACTTATGACTTTGAAATGTAAACGATGGCGGGAAAGTACCACTCGACGTGCCTCTTGTTTGATAAATATCTAGGGAATAAGTACCTAATATGAATGCATAAAGAACTAATCGACTTAAAAAAGGATGCTTTAGATTTATTATTAACTGGCATGTATATACTTAAAAACTTGAAGCCTCTGATTTATTAAATCTTATTTCATTATTTTAAATTTAAATGTTTTTTAATTTGATTTAGTTCTTTTATACCACTATTTTAATTAAATTATTTTTTTTATATTAAATTTTATTGAAGTGCATACCAATTAAGTGGGATAAACGTGCTTATAATACTTACCGGATCTCTGAATATTGTCATATTTATCTTTCTTTACCGATTCTTCACCGTTATCTCCAGCTTGTGTCTTTAATACAGTATGAAGCAAATCATACGATGTAACTTTCTCAATTGGAGATTTACTGAGGAAATTGATATCTGGGTGCTTCAGAAACTGAGGGTCTACGGAAATGTTGGCCTCTCGCGGGATTACTCTAAGTTTCTCTTCCTTGTTTTTTGTATCTTTTATTTTATTAATAAACTGATTAAAAGATTTTTGATCACTTTTGCTGCAGCTGTAGATATTCGAAAATTTCTTTATATAATTTGATAGTTCGTTAGAATTTTTTTTCGTAGTATCAGGATAATTCCTAAATATTTCAAGAAGGTTATCACGCTTTTCATAACATTTACATTTAACTGCACGCTTAAAATTGTTAGACTTTTTCTTTGCCTTGTATTCATATTTGTTTTTTTCTTTTTTCGATTTCAGTGGCATTTTTGCATTACAGTTTTTTAAAGGGGGTTTTGTCAAATCGTCATTTTGCAGCGTCATGTTGTTGTCAGAAAATTTAAGAGAATTAAGTGAGCGTATTGATTTTTTTAAAGTATGTTTCAATGGCTCTCTTTTCTTCTTTCTTTTAATTTGCCTTCCTAAAAGTAAAATATTGTGTTAATAATAATATTATTGTGTAGATCTGTACGTATAATTACTATGTATTAATATAAATATTCCGTTAATTATTATGTACACCTTACTTCAATACCTTTAATTGCTTTTTGCACCTGAGATATTTTTGATTTTTTATTATGCTTCCCTAATACCTTTTCTATGATTTTTTTAACCTCACTCCTGGTGTCCACTGTATTTTTCGCAACAACATTTATATTTAAATTGTTTTTCTGCACATTTAACAAACTTAAGTCGCCATTGTAAAATTGAACAAGTTTAACGATAAGCTTATTTATTTGTTCCCAGTCTTTAAATTCTACAGTTGTTTGCCTACCAGAATATACGATATCATAATCGTAATAAGGACATGATATAAACAGAAAGTATAGCTCGTCCGATCGACTTTCAACTTGATTTTCTTCATTGTAAATTGCCTGTAACATATTATTGGAGAGCATAACATGACGCACGTTAATTACCTCTGAGTTTTTATATATAAAAAGAGCATAACATTAATTTGCTGAAATATAAAATAACATAGAATGCACGTTTATTGATCATTACAACCTATAGATATCCGTATACAACCAGTAAGTATGTAAGGCTGTACCACAATCCTACGTCATATTGTCCATATTATATAAGTTGCTAATCCTGAGGATTAAAAGAAGACCTCATTTACATTCAATTGCATTCTGAATGAATATTAAAATATTTTAAAATTTTGAAATACCTTGCTTCTAATTTTATTGCTCTTCATATCAACAGAATTTTTTGTTTTGGAAAGCTTTACATTGACTAATTTGTGAAGATTACAGTTATGAATAAATTTATTATTTATGTAAATCCATTGGTATTTCTTTCTGTCATTTTCACTCTTTCCTATATAGGCTTTGACTCTGTACTCATTCTTTTCTACTTGGAGTTCTTTTACATCCGCTGCAGTAATGTCGAATAGTGAATTTAATGTTTGATAAATGTCTCTATTCTTGTGTATCTTGAAAATTATTTCACTCTCAGAATCATCTCTTAAACTGATAGAAATATTATTAAAAAGTAATGATTGCTGTTCTAAAAACAGTTTGACTTCTTGTAATTCACTTAGTAGGTTTATGGATTGTTTTTGAATTTTGAGATTAAAAAGAAAACCATTTATCTCCACCTGCAAAATATCTAAATGCACTAATCCATCTCATTATATTTAATGCAGTTTATTCTTACTCTATTATATCTATAAATTGTATGAAACTTACCGTAGTTCCTTTTGAAGGCCTCTTTACTGTTTCATGACATTCTTGTTTTTTGCCTACATAGAAAGTTTTAACCCAAGTTTCATCCGAACTTATATGTCTTGATATAATTTTCACAGTCTGTGACACTTCAATAATATTGGCTAAAGCTTGACCTCTGTAACCATACTTACTAGGAGCCGCTTTTAAAGAGTTGACATCAAGAAATTTGCTTGTTGCATACCGTTCGCCAAGCAGGTTAAAATCTCCGTTTTTAATACCAATTCCATTATCTACCACCTGTATCCAGTTCTTTTGTATGTGGACTCTAATCGCTATGGAATTTGATTCGGCGTCCAATGAGTTATATATCTGAAATTTTATTACTGCGATACAGTTAACTGGGTTCCACCGACCTTTATTTTTTATGAGTTCTTAGTTACAATACAGATTTGATTACGATAGCAATGCTCTACAAACTATCGTTAAATTTTACTTCAGGTTATCAATTTTAATCATTTTTTTCTCACCAGTTCTTCAATAGCTCGTTTGAAGTTGTTAACTCGAGCTGATGCATTTAACAAACACTGAACTTCATTCGGTATCTTTTTTAGGTAGAAAATTGACATTATTATTATATTAAAATTATATTAATCAAGCATTTGACGTTACTTTTCAGTACATAGTAAAACTACGATTGGCTTCATTAATTCGAAAATATTATAGATTTTCTTTTGTTTCATTCGTAATGCTCTACTTTTTTAAATTTCTTTATAATTATTGCGCAACGCCAGCCAGTATTAAATACATAGGTATTATACCTATTATTTATTTTGTACCTACCCGTGCAAAGGAGCCCACAACGAAATCAATAAAGGTAAAAAAGAAGGTAGTGAAAACAAGAACAGTCATTACGTATTTATACGAACATTTGTGATTGAAAACAGTACAAGGTATAAATACTTATATAAAGATATTCATAAAATAGGTACATAAAATAAATAAGTTATTGGTTTTAACACTAAAGTTTTAACAAATGTTAAGTCACTAAATAACAATGATGTAGTTGGATGTCGGTAGGTAACTAAATTATAACTGATTCGATGATCGATAATAATAATTGACACGCTGTTGAGTTTTTAATGAATGAACATCGATTGCTTTTTCAGCCCTGAACTATTCGAAATACACCACATGTTGGCTGTCAGTTGCTGAAGTAGCAAACAGTATGTAGTCGACGACGGATAGGTACCTATCGTATCAATTTCCATTTCCAATTCAATAACAATTTTCATTTGAACAAGGCGCGTTTTTTGAAAACAGAACAGTTGTATTTTATTTTTAAATTCTAGAGTAGAGTCACAGATTAGATAATAGTTACTACATGTAGAATTGTTTGTAATGAATTAAATATTTTTTTTATATGAAATGATTATAATATGAACGCTTCGCTTGAAGAAGAAATACTATTATTTTGGGAGTACGTGAAACGGTGAGTACCTACGTATCTATTTCTTATCTTGCAGCTTGTAGTAATAGGTACACCTAGATACTTAAATTCTTGTATTTACACAAATATTATTTTAATATTATTTAACTATAACCAAGCATTAGCTGGCAGAGAATGCGACTAGGCATGATGTTCCATCCTTTGTAGCCTTAAGGCTTACAATAAAGTCTATCTGATATATAGTTATGAACTTATTATAGTTACTAGTAACTTAGTATTGAAAACAAAAGCATAAAAAATCAACAGTGGTGTTACATATTTGAAATAGGTCAGCTGATCGATACAGAAATGAAAAAATATGGGGAGGTCATAACACGAGGCTGATTACTTAGTATTGCGTGACTCGGAAGTTGAATCGCCTGACTATTGTGTAAATAATGTACTAAGCACTTATTT
>DWAV01001754.1:0-12686 GCA_018231305.1 Noctuana lactifera | reverse complement strand
CAACCGGGACCGACGGCTTAACGTGCCCTCCGAAGCACGGAAGCGCGCATGACATTTGCCACTAGCGATCACCCATCCGAGTACCGGCCGCGCCCGACGTTGCTTAACAATGTGATCGCTTGCGATCCACACTACTAGCGGGGCTATACGCGCTTGTAAAAAGATACACCTACATCTTATTCTATAATTTTTCAGCGTTCTATTTAAAAAAAAAGTGATAAAACATTTATTAAAGTATTATAAAAGATAAAATAATTCATACAAATTCTTCAGTTGTACTTAAAATAAACCGGCCAATGCCAATGTACTTACTGTACAAACATTCATTATGATAATAGACGTAACAATATTTTTTGTCAATGCCGATAAAAATATCATTAGATAAGTTTGTATACGTGACTCACTTTTTCGTGTGAATTACCAATAAAGTGATTATCTCCTATGTATAAAATGCGTTATGCAAAACATTACAACAATCGTAATCAAATCGCAAATCGTGTCGTAATCAAAGCGTCAATGGTAATAACTTAAAGTAACCAATTAATTTTTAAAACTTATATCATAACCCTCAGGACTAGCAGAGGAATTCTGGATACCTAAGTTGCATCGGTGGCAACTCCCCTAGCGAACAGTCTCTGAGGGCCTAATCAAGTTATGAAATAGAACGTACGAAAGTATTATTATCTAGGACCTAGACAATATACTTAGTCTCTACTACCTACACTCTAGGTCGTCGTCCTGCTGCAGAGTGTGCTGTCTACTAAATTGATAAGTTCCCAAGAATTGTACCCAAAATTATCTTTTTTTATACCAAATAAATAGTCAGCTTATATGACTAACTCCACTGTCTTGACGTCAAAGTAACGTGTAATATATTATCTATATCGTCTCCTCTGCCATATAACGGAATATGCTTAAATGTGATGCGTCCTTGAAAGTTGACTCTCAATTTCTGTTCAAATAACGAATCACTGCTTAAAAAGGTCTCATTGCGATAACAAGCAGCGCATTAAAATTGTATCTTGGCTTGAAGGTTCGAACAATACCCCATTGAACTATGTTCAAGCGGATGCAATGAAGCATCAGTGTCGTAAAAGATTCTTTTTCCCGGTCGTGTCTTTTAACGAGAGCTTACAGTTCGATTTTCCAACTCAGTAGGAGGAAATTGTGAATTTCGAACACTGAATCGATATGGTTTCGAATAAAAATGACGTGTATTACGAGTAGATCTTTGAATGTTGTTATAAAATATTTTGTGTTTGCGTAATAAATATGAGTGCTTTAGGTATGTGCCATGCAACGTTAAATACCGTTAGTGGGAGACTAAAACTACGTTGTTTGATGATTGGATATTGATGTTGAGATTGCTTCATATTCACTACTAGCTGTGCCATGCTGTTTTACCCGCGTTAAGAATAGTAACGTTATGCTTGATAGCCTATAGCCTTCCTCTTGAATGTAGCTATCATATACAAAAAGAATTTTTCAAATCGATCCAGTAGTTCCTGAGATTAGCGCGTTCAAACAAACAAACTCTTCAACTTTATATATTGGTATAGATTTAAACATGTATTTCTGTATTATTTTTATACCTATATATTTCAGTGCTAGCTGGTAGCAAATAGAACAGTAAAACAAAGTTATCAGGAGGGGGAGAGAGAGAAAGTCATGAGTGACGACTGGTATGGTGAAGTGGTTACTACAACTCTACTAAAAGTTCAAGCGTAAAATATTTAAATAATTACATGGAATTTTCAGTTGCTGCGTTCTTGACACGCTAGGGTTAACTACTCGTATTTCTATTTTAAGCCTAACCATTTTCTGTGTTTCGAATTTTCAAGAGAAACATAAATGTTTAATTACTAATTAAAAACGAAAAAATTTTACGGTCAAGTACTAATGTAACGTTGATTACACTAGTAAATTAGTTTTAATGAAATTGATCGCGACCTCATTTTTAATCCAACGAATTTCAACCACTTTAATACAATGAGCATATGTTTACAGTTAATTAGGTACGTGAAATAATTATCATTTTTAGTTACAACGGTCTTACGTGTTAGGTTAGGTTAGGTAAAAATCGTATACAGTCCCGGACTGCATTCTACTATACAAGGCAAGAGTTATAATAAACATTGATGATAAATTATCGCTTTTAGTAGCCACTTCGCTACAAAGAATTTGATAGAATATGCTTTTTAAAGTTTTGAAAGCGCACAAATGTTTCATTATTACAACTTTTCCTCTCAAAACTTTATTCCTCTTTAGCATAGAGTAAAAGTTCCGGATCTCCCTATTCAAGCGTCGAGATAGGTATTTTGAAATCAATCTTCTTGAAAAGTTTCAAAATTTCATCAGAGCTTGGGAATTGGTAAAGTGGGGGAAAAAGGATCTCTACGGGTCGCAAGTTGGATTCGCTAGGAAACTTGGTGCTGGCCGAACGATTCTAAATTGCACTTACTCTTGACAATTTCCAGCAAATACTTTTATTACTCTTTTGCGGAAAATTCAGAAATATCATGGTGATTGAAGCACACAAACGCACTTTTCAAAAGCTTGTACGTAAAAGCGGAATGAGCGTAGCTTGTTTCTGAGTACATTAGGACTTAGAAAAAGAAGGCAAAATTTAAAACCAACAGAAAACTACTTACCTACTGGTATGTAGTCACAAATCACCAATTAGTAAAATAAAGCAAAACTAAAAGCTACAAGAGAAGTATAGAAATTGTAAATTTAAACTTTATTTTATTTTTCCAACATACTAGTAGCAATACGATTCTTCTAAACACTTCTTAGTTTCATAAGAAAACAAGCTTAATTCTACAAAATGTTCTTCTACTAATTCGAATTGTTGGCATTGAAACACTGCATCGGACCGAACACAATTTAGTTCGTTATTTGAACCAGATTTATTTCGATCAATAAGAACTTACGAGCAGCAGTTATTCCTGATGTTTTGAACGAGAATCTCAATTGTTGCAGTTGTAGATATAACTGGAATTTTTTGCATCACGGTAGAAAGCACGATTGGTCAGGTCAGGGCACTAATGCATAATATATTCTTCAAAATAATCTGTATACCGGGTGTAATCGTTAAGTGTGCACAGATGTCAGTTTACAGTTTTTTGATGTCTGTAACAGTTACTGAATAATACCGAATAACTTAACGATTACACCCTTTATAGTTACCTTACCTATATCTTTAACTATTTACATTTAATCATCAAAGTGCGGCACACCTGTTATTGATGTACCCAAACTTATCAAAATTTCAAGAAATACGCTCTATCTAAAAGTGATAAAAATATAGTCCGTAAAATTTTATATCCCTTTTGAATAGTAAAGTGGGCTTAACATCTGTGTGTATGTCACATAAGGTTTCTTTTGCTGTGTATGTCGTCCACAGCGGTTAATAATACAGCGTTACATAGCGCCTGTCATGCTTACAGCGACATATCGTTATACCTTATCGATGTATATCTAAAACGCTTAAGTAAGAGAAATGAGTCACTTTCAGACAACCGATACTTTAAAAAGTTCGGATTATAAACTATCTTGTTATTATTTTATGAATCTCTGACGTAAAAGACATGTAGGTATTATTTAAATTCGTATTCTTGACATTGCATGCTGTATTCAGCTAAATAAAAAGCTGTAAAAAATAATTCTCGGCGGTTTACCAATTATCGACAGTTCTCAAACTGATGAGTTACATTATAAACTAAAGGATTTTATAATTTGGTGGTAACAAAATATAAGTGGATCTAATAAAATTACAATGGATCGATCGAGGTAGTGAAATAATAAACGTTTATAATTTTCATGTTCTGCTTATACATAATGTACTTATCAAATATTTCTTAAAACTTGTAGCACACAAAATATTCATTAGGTTTATGTTCAAGTACTTATTATTATATTTACGCTGCAAGCTTTTTAAAGTAAATATTAAAATCACTAACTGAAATAATTGCTATATTTCAGTTACAATACCTATTGTACGTAGAGTCGTTCTAAAAATCTAATAAAAAGTAATATTTTTTAATCTGTGGCATTGTACGCATCAAAGTGGACCTAAAGTAAAATTAAACCTATAGAATCTAGAAAACTCTTGTCGAATCAAAGTAACACAATTGAGTTCGTTATTCGAGCAGTGTATTGTCCGTGCTACGAGACTTACGGTCTGCAATCACGATTGATATATTGAGTCAAGATCGTTGCCGATGTACCGTTTCTTTAACAATTCCCTTTGAGCAGTTTCAATTTGTCCGCAACATGTACTGAACTCGTCCATTACAAAGTACGAGCAGACGGTACCTATCTGTGTTTGAGTTTTCACATTAAGTAACTCAACTTGATTGATCTTGTGCTCTTGTGTGAATTGAATTGGATTGCTTTTTTGTGTCAAAAAGTTTAACACTTATGCAAATGCACGTTAAATATTAGGGGGTCTAGGAATTTTTCAATTTCACGCTGAAATCTAAATAAATATAATCCAAAGTAAACCTGTGAGCATCATAATCCCATACATCTGTCTATCAGCCTTTGAACGCCCACTGCTGGACATAAGCTTCATTTATTATGATATTTCATTGTGATATTGAGAAAAACAAAGCAGCTAATTAGTTGAAAGTGCCCTTGCTCCTATAAAAACATCGCCTAAATTGAAAGTGCCTTTGAGATTAAGTGACGTTCTTAAAATCTTTTCGCAGTTTTATCTTTAGCAAGCCCGTCTTATCTTATCTTTTCATAAACATTTATTTATTTGTTGTTTTAAGCTGACTAACGTTACAGGTATGCGTAATGCGTTTGTAAAGAATTATTTGGATAATTAGGTATCACATTATTATGCATATACATAATATTATCTTATTTAATTCAACACATAATTCAAGCCGACATACAAAAACAACAGAGAATAAAGATCAAAATCAAGTGTGGAGTGGGTATACCTTCAGTTTTATTCACCGAGAAATTCTATACTCATATATTATTTTCTCGAGGCACGTACTAAGAAGAGGTGTTTGTTCTTATTTTCAATTTCATGTAAAGCGATTCTATAAATTTTAAAATCGCTGGCCAGACAGGAAGTCAGATCGAAATCGTGTCGGTCGGGAGGAAATTGCTCATTCTCACGCGAACGACGTCCCCCAGCTCTTGCATCATTGCAAGCGAGCAAGCGGTAGCTTAAGACGTAGGTAGTAAGTATTAGGTCAAAAGCATTAAACAAGTGACGATCGAGAAACTTAAATTTTTTTTTCTCTACAGAAACCCAATACTAATCACATACGAGCAAAATTATAATAATATGTGATAAACTTATTATTAGGTAAGCAAAATTTTTACAATATACTAGTTAAAAGGATCAAAGATATTTGTAAAACCGATATATTAAAACAGCAACAAATCATTTTATTTTTCAAATAAAATCAAAATAAAATATAGGTTGGTATAGGTTGGTTGGTTTTGTTACTTTACCTATTTGTCATTTCGAGCGTTGTTGACCCTAGTTCTTGAAGACCACAATGATGAAAGGGAAACCTTCCAAACGACTCGTAAAAAGGGTTTATTGGTAGCGTACTTATGTTAATTTGTACATAACGCACAATTGCGTAGATGACTAGCTCAACTGAGATACTTTTTATGAGCTGTCAATATAAATGAAAAATGATTGAATGTATGAAAGGGATTTTCATACATTTGCTGTACAAAAATGTATGAAAGTATTTTCATACATTTTATATGAAAAATGAAATTGATTCTAAATAAAAATCTGCCTAAATGTCCGGTGGGGATTGGAATTGGCTTTTAGGCATAAATACGTGTAGGTACCTTAACGTGTGCCTGTTGGAATCGTTTCACGTTCGTCGTCCGTGTATTACCAAGTACCTCACTCCGGAGAGCCGTTCTAATGGAAAAAGTTAAAAAAATACACAAAACTTTTTTTATCACAATGCCCTCGCCGGAATCGTCGTAGTGTTATGCCGCAACCGAGACCAGTGGAAAACTTCGAAATACGCTCCGTTATATTAAGTTTCCTACTTTGTTTTTTTCTATTTTTCTTTTACTTTTTTTTTATAGAAGTCACCTTCAAGTACATTATTGTTTCAAATTTTGGAAAAGCGCTGGAAGAGATTTCAATGTGAAATAAGCAGTTGTAGGTCAGAATTCGTGAACAATTAGTAGGTAGTAACTAAGGTAGAAAAATAAAAATGATATTTTTTAAATGGCCACTTTAGGTCATACGAAAGTCTTAAAAGACTTTTGAATGACCTAAACTGTGTATCTAAAAAATATCTTGTTCTAAGCGGAAGGCTCTATTTCTCAGTTTAAGGTAGTTAGGAGTTTAAATACATATTTTAAGTCTATTGAAATTCACAAAGTAGCACAACACAAAAAAAATTATCATGCGGCGATATACAAAATGAAAATATTTTTTTACTCAAATATACTGCTACGACTGAAATAGTTCTTTATGTTCGTGTAAGTAAACATACTCTTTTATAATACACAAAACTGAAATAGCACCAACGGGTAAAAAAAATTGTAATGCTGGCTTTACAATATCGTTCATGATTGTTCTTGTAATTCATAAACTTTTTTTATATAATTATTGTTTTCGTACGGACCAACCCCTCGTCCTTTACACTTACTTTCTGTTTTATTTTACATTATACAATAAATGACAGATAAAGTTTTATATCATTAAATTATCTCAAGTTTATTTCACTGCTTTTAGTTTTAGACCAAGATAGTGATTGTAAAGAACATTTAAATGCGTCAGCCTTGTTTTTACATACAGCCTGTATAATCATTGTAATACATTCACAAATTACACAATGTTATATAATATTGAAACGCGTGAGGCTCGTGTTATCATGCGGCTTGCAGCATAGTAATCGATGCACAGATTGCATAATGTTTATCATACTAAACCTTCACCAATCCATATTAAGGAAAGAGGCCCATGTGTAACCAACCAATGAATTATGTGTCAAGGTCCTTTTTATAGGTCCATTCTATTCGGAGCACAGACTCTAAAATAAATTAGTGAAGTCTGTAATAAACTTATTTATTCCTTTTTTGAAGTCGTATTCAATTTCCTCTTAAAATAATTTTATGATGAACAATTTATTTGCTATCAATACCAAACCGAACAAATTATTTACAGTTGAATATACTATAAACTCTGAAAAAATTCGTTATGTAATACACAAATTGAAACAAAACCAACTAGCACTCAGAACTGTCCCAACTAAATGTCGTTAGTTTGAAACTGGTGATTCGTATTCGAATGATCGAATTGATTTTATTTGGGTTGTTCGATAATTATCCTCCGGCGATATATGGAAGCAAAATCGAAACAGGAGTCCCAATAACTTTTAAAGTTTTTAATCGTCAATTCAGCTCTATTTCCTTGTTCTCTGAAGTATGACGATAGTATACAACCAGCATTAAGTACATTAAACACCTAGCTTTCTTCATTAATTAAAAATAGTATGTTTTCTTGCTAAAACTGTGTTTATAGTTTGGCAGCCAGTGTAATTATACGCATTTTAGTCGTTCAGAAAGTCATTCGGCCCTAACACATAACAGTGGTAACTTGTGTCTGAATAAAGTGCCCAAGGGAACGTAAAATTATTATCTAATTAGTTCAATTTACTTGACCTTGTAATAACAATATCAGTGACGTGAATACAAATAATTATAACGCTTATACCTATATAATGCAACCTTAATTGGTGATTAACTATATATAAAAAAACAAGTTGTCCCAGTTTTTATCGTAATAATTTAATGACACAAATCAATCCCTGGTGATTTTTAAGTCATTAAAACAACCGCGCTTAATCAAACCTGCTTAGAATGACTAATTTATTATTTTAGAAAAAGGAAAAACCAAAAAATTCATTACTTTAATTCTTTATCACCAATCACAACATCGATGACAAAAGTTGTTATCACGTAATCTAGGCTGCTAGTTTCCTAGTAGTCATATCAGTATTGATTGCTGTCGATAAATTTGGTGATAAGCTGGGAACAGCCGCTGGTCGAGTTTGCGTACATTTTATATCCATGCACCGGTTCTCGGATCGTCAGTCGTGACTTGTACACAACGAAGTTCAGTGTTCACAGAAGTAAAAGGGAATAAATACCAAAATGTGGTAAGGACGACATGTTTTTCTGTTAGTAAGTTATTATTATTAAAGACGCACTTATAAAATAGTGTTTACTACATGCATGCATCTCTTAGAAGTAGTTGTTTTCGTTTCAAAAAGTAAATTTATACATCAGCGCTGTTTCTATTATCTGCTTGTTTTGCAATAGTTTGTTTTTAGCATTTTCCTTGCAATCGCAGACATTCTAACATGGTTATTTTATATCTTCTGTATACGTCTTTTCCACTAAAAATAATCCGCAAATGCCACAGAATTGCCTTTCTAACATTTTATTCAGTCACTATGTAGGTAACAATGGCTTTTTACTTAGTTGTTTTTGTTTTATCGAACAAAAAACTAAGTATGTCACGCTTAGCATCGCGACGTCGCCAAGGCTTTGTGTTGTGACCTCAGGTTGGCTTACGTTGACGTCATCAAAGCAGTTTTATTAACATTTCGGTCTACGGTACATTGACACAGAATGCAAGACATGTCTCGGTATGCACTGTGCACAATAAGACGGGAACATGCAGGACAGAGTCAATGACCCTAGTGCAACGACCTCTATGTGAAAGATCACGTCTTAGATAAAATCGCCGCAGTTAAACTTTAATATGTAAAATTCTACCTTTAATGTGGTAATTACCTATAAATTAGCTATTAGCTAAAGCTTTTTTTTTTCTATATAAATGCAATGGTATAAATTTTCTATATAAAATGTAAGGTATGTCCATAGTATACCTTACATAGTCAGATAAATATTATTTAAATACTCGTGACATCGCAAATTACCTAGTATTCAGACCATTATTTTTATATCCCTGAACACTTTATTTGATCGATCTAATCAACAGTGTTCCATTTTCAAAAGCAATTACTTAACTTTAATTTAACCGTGTTTCTGAACGACCTAAAAATACGTTAAAAAACTATCCAAGGCTGGCAATGCGTGTGGTTATGAGTAATTTAGTTGGTATAATAACACACACTGTAAAGGCAACGGATCGTTACATAGTAAATCTGTTAATCTATAAGCTATTGTTGACTTTAAACGCCCATAGCCCCATATTTAGGATATGTGACGTCAGTAAATAAACCGTCCAATGCGAAGGGCTTGCATTCGAATGGTTCCATTCAACAGCACGAAGACAACATGGAAACATGAATGTATTTTGTGAGTAAGAAAAGGAAAATATACTTTATTAAGACATAGAGCTGTAGACACAAGCATAAAATACCATAACATAAACAAACAAAAAGAAAAGAGAAAAAAGGAAAAGCTGTTGTTAAATATAAATGGATAGACGGACGGAAGAACATACAGACAACGAATAAAGAATAACAAGAGTCTTTTGAGTACGGAAGTCTAACAACTATCCAAGACTACTAATGCGTGTGGCTATAATTAATCTTGTGTGGTGTGAATGGGGCGCACATAAAAAGCAACAGTGATCGTAAAAACATCAGTTTATCTAATTCTTTGATTCAAAACTCCCATAGCCAAAGTTTACTTACAAAAGTATGACTATGATCTTAATGACTTCACAAGAATAGTACCTACGGTGCGAGTACCTAACATGCACGCATGCACGCTATACTTGTGTATAATGGCATTAAGTTCATTTCCATGGAAATAATATAATACTACAACTACTACCTACAATATAAATACCAAATGTTATATAAAAAATCATGCTTCTATAAGTTTATCATTTCCTATAGCTAAGCCATAACACATTAATTGGCTCTACGATTTCACGGGACCATCAGTTTATTGTCTGTAGCCCTATCACGAATAATAAAGAACTACGTTAAGTGATCGAGTTACGTACCTAATGTCACTTTATCCATAAGATTTTTAGTTCCCGATACATCCGATACGGAGCGCTGTTCAAAATCCCATACAAAATTTAACTGTTACTACCTACTCGATGACGGATTTATAAATGTTCGTGATAGGGCTACTGTTATCCGGTTCTAATGTATAGCTGATAATAATTTTCGACGAACTTATAGACTGTATCGAAAATAGAGCCACACGTTTCGCTATTGAGCATCTTCTTATTCTTATCAATAAGTTACGGTGATCATTCCCCGTCAGATTGTTACTTTATCTTCCTTATATTTATTATCTATGGATCTAACAGCATCTACATCAATAAATTTATTTTTATTTTTAACAACGGTCTTATTTTCATAACCAAACTGATGATTTTGGCTGTAACTATAACTTACACGTGAGACTCACTATATTTTTAATCATTCCGTTATCTGTTTCATTTTTATCATGAATATAACATAGGCATACATTGTATATTATAACAAATGGATAAGATAAAATAAAACAGATACAGAATGTTTCAACATAATGACTCATGTATGCAAAAGCCCTTGGTTATAGCTAATTCAAAGCTATACCTGACCGTTGTTTCAAAGAAAGTGTGTCTTCAGTCAACTAAAGGGGAATTACGGATGCCGGAGACCCAACAAACAAAAGACATAAGAAAAAACACAAAAACTTGCCACAAGACTTGCTTCACCTCGGGTTAGGTTAGGTTAGGTTAGGTTAGATTAAGTGCCGGTGCTACCTCCCCGGGCGAACTGTTCTACAAGCTACGTAACTTATAACATTGTTTCCTCCCTGTATCTGATCTGTGTTTTCTTTATCGTGATTTCTAATAACTTTATTTTCTTTTGTTTCAGTTGCGCGTGTACTTTGTTATGCAAGTTGATTAGTTTCATTATCTCTCTCCTGTTTACAGTCGCTGTTATTCTACTTATCCTATGGGCCGTTGGAGTCATTTTTAATACTTAGTAAGTATGAGAGTCTGGACTTAAAATATCTCTATATAAGTTTAGTATTTTGGAGAGGTCTCTCTCTTTGGGCAGCGTTTACAATAGTAGGTACCTACATGTATATTTTTATTATCCTACCTACTGTCATAAACACTCCCCATAAATATACCTTGTTAAGTTTTATTTCTGATTACACTTAATACTTATATAAAAACAATTATGTCTATGTTTCAGATTAAAGGACATTTTGAAGTTTGATGAATAAAGAAGCGAGCGACTGAAATATAATTTAAAATAATCAAAAATCATTTTTACTATTATTATTTTATAATATTTGTAGTATTTATTAATAATGAGAGATTGTATTATTTTAAGTCGGTTTGAATGTCAAACAATTAAATTCCACGAATGAAACCTAAATAGATTTAGGCCTTATGTTATGGCGATTAATTTAAGTTAAAGAAGTTGTCCGGACCCATAACAATACATTAAGAACTCCTCAAAATCAATTCTTATTTCGGTGCTATTTATATTATTTATTATTAAACTACGTTTAAGTTAACATACATACTACAAATCAATGTTAATATAATGAGACCAAACAATGTAAAAAGTTACATAACCGCTCACAACCCGATGGCTTATGTGTATATCGTTAGCGATGTGCAATGTTACCTAAGCAGAGTCGGAAGCTGCTAGAGGTAGAGCGCTGATAGCTGAATTTTGATGGCGAAATGCGCGCTATTTGCTACAAAATAGTCCTATCGTCCAATAGGTTCCAGTAGTCAATCTTGGATAGCCGTTGATTAATTATCTTGGAGACCTAGTAGACTATTTGGCAAACTTCTTGTGCGTGCCAGATAAGGTAACACTTATCTCGACCAAACACAATGGATAGAGACTTAAACGTCATGAAACTATACTGTGTACGTTGCAAAGAAACAAGAGACATTTTGTATTTTATTTGTAAATAATAATTAATTAACTCCAAATTAAAAATAAATTGAATATTCGAATTTTTACAACCTTCTATTATTATTTTGGCAACCTTCTTATGGGTAAGTTATTTGTTGACAACTTTATAAGAAATTTATTATATCTAACAAAAAAAATTTGACTATTTCAAAATGTAAGCATACAATAATTAAAAGTATATGACTTCAACCTTTTTTTATGTCCCACTGCTGGCACGGATCTCTCCCCACAACCGGGGAAGGCCTGGAGCATACTCCACCACGCTGCTCCAATACGGATTGTTAGCATACAATAATTAAAGGTATATATTATGTATAATCTAGTCTAGAAAACAAAAAATAAAACGACCATCCTGAGTTCAATTATGCTATAAACAATAAAAATAATTTCCCTAGAGAGTCCTTTGCGTGTGAAGAACGTGTGAAGTACTTACTTACGAGTAGGTACACAAAAAGTTTTATTGCGAATAAATTGCAGCGAACGCAACTTGTAAATTAGAACTCTTGGGAGCTAATGTATGCTTACAACGGATCTATGCCATATTATTATGCAAATTAGTTGAGAAGAAGTTAGGTATTCTTAAATAATTGAATTAATTATAGTATTTTTAATAAGTGCCTGTATAATGCTTACTTCTTAAGAGTTTGTCGCGCCGATAAATCATTATTACAAGTACCTACACTTCAAGTTGTTTCCGTATTCAGCAAAACGACAAACCAGGAAGAAAGAAACGGACATAACTAAAATCTCTGTGAA
>DWAV01001753.1:0-12688 GCA_018231305.1 Noctuana lactifera | reverse complement strand
GTTTATTTAAACCATCTTTGAAATCATTATTAAAACATCATTCCACGTAAATGATCACGAGCAAGTTTCATAGTTGCGAAGTACATCGCGCGAAATGCAATCGTGATATTGACACTTTTTTTTCCCTATTGTCCAAACGGCTTTCAGAATTCGAATTATAAAAAATTAATGTTCCGAAAGAGCTACAATTTAATTGCGTATTTTCTTAAAATTTTTGATATACGAGTACATTTCAAAACTTTCCTAGTCAACAGATTCTAGCCATCACAAAAGCAATTCCTTTAATTTCTTTTATTGTTTATAATATACAAGTATCTATAAGATGTTCTCATTATTTAAATTCCTCACACCATTTATGGCAATCGATCAATCATGACATATTATTTACACGTGCACAGTAACGAGAAACGAGTGTGTGGCTGATATACATTCTGAAAATAGTTTAAAGGGTAAATGTAATGTACATGTACTTATAAGTATATTAGATGGATAATGATATCATGGCATTTTATATACATGTCTAACATTTATGTATATGGTATACTTACTGTGTCTAACATTCCTTTCATATTTCCAGTATTAATTAATTAACCTGCTAACATACACGGCAAAGTGGATATGTATGTATCGAATAAGATAGTAATCATGTAATTAGATCGTTGTTCGAATTTAGAAATATTGCTTTATTTGCTTAAGTCCCAACATAAACCTTTTTTATGTAATTATCAAAATAATTTTACACAATTATCAAAAAATTATTATATAAGCAAATTGTAAAGCCACTAAGCTAAAAAGTAAGAAATAATTTTAATTGTTACAGACTTCAATAATGTATGAAGTCTGTTCTATTTTTCTGTCTATTATAACGTATGCATGCATGTCACAGTTTCCCAACCAACTTCATATAGGAATATGCAAGAGATTTATGCACAGAAAGCGAAATATAAACATGACACCTTACCCTACATTTTTACATGAACACTAGCTAGGTATATACTGAACTGAAGAAATCTGATAGGGTATAAAGTTGGAAATTTCTTACGGCATCTTGATACGAGATACGGGCGGTTTTAAATTGTAAGCGGCTTAGAATTACGGTGAGCAATAACATTTTAATATTGTAAAATACCGCCCTATATCTGGCTGCAGAGCCATTACTAGATAATAATATTATTATGTTGTATGTGTTTAATCGTCAAGAAATATTTTCACCTACAAATAACGTTTTTTCATCCGCTTAATTATAATATGATCATCTGTTGTTATCACATGTCAATTTTATCTATCTATAGTTTTTATTGATCTAGTTTTAGCATATTTCAGCCAAAGTTAGTATCTACTAAAGTACTCACTAAATAGGCCAGTTATGACTCACTGAATGAGTCTCATGATGCGAGGTCGCTGCCTAACTTTCTATCAAACAAATCGCAACTTATTTGCCGACGTGACTAACGCTTAAATTGCATTGTTTCATGATTAATTGTGAGTAGGTACGAGAATGATCATCGATTACTTCGATTGTCTTTAAGTATAATCCAGACAGAAGCAAGGAACGGCAAATACTATGACAATGTTAATCAGCTACAATATATTAGAATTGGATGGTCAAGACCCATCCCCGTTCATCCAAATAATAATAATGTAGCAATTTATGACGACCTAATAACATTGATTCGTAAAATGTAACTACATCTCAAACTAAATGTTGAGCTTTCAGACTAACGAAATAAATTTCCAAATTCTACCTTAGATAGATCCACAGTCCTTAGTCCTAACTTTGCTATTTCTGAGGACTGATCGAAATGATTGCGTTTATAAGTAAAGTCTTATAACCTTACCTTGTGTTCATCAAATTTGAGTACAAATTCTAGTATTTCCGCGAACTGTTTGACCAAGGCCTGTTGCTGCTCCAAGTGTTGTGTTGGACTCATCCCTCCACCCACCAGTGAACCTAGCAACCTGGGCACCACCTGGAACAAACAAACATTAATTTGATTTATATATATTAGACACATAAAATAGAATAATCAATAAGCGAAGTCACCAGTAGATAAGATTACTTGATAACTGCTTTATTAGGTACTTGTATCAAAATCAACACTAGACTACAAAAAATACAGTAGAAACTAAAAACATTGTTAGGGATTCTGCAAAATTTCCATATTCCAGAACATCATCAAAGCTACATAGCATATTATTACGTTTATCGTATATTTGTGCGGAAGAGTATCTACGACAATGTATGAATATAGAACTCAAGAGTTAGTTTGTTAACTTGGTACATTGTGTGCAAGTCGACGAACAATAGGCACTGCGTCCATCCAATGAAGTTTCATCTTCAAGGTAATCTTATGCGTGGACTTGAACAGGTCCATGAAAGTCAGGATCTGGTTAAATGTGCCGTTTTAAAAAACTTAGCAACACAGTGAAGTAAATTTATGTGTAGAATAATGTAGTATTGAGATAATTTCCTAAGCTTACGTAATTACACGAATTAAATTTAATTACTCGTCGAGTATGAATGAATTTCAAGAATCATTAACTCATTCTATATTTCCATAATACACAATTCTGCTAGCCTGCAAACCTTCTTTTGGCCCACTGCTGGGCACGGGCCTCTCCACACAACCGGGAAAGGCCTGAAACATACTGTACCTGCTACTAAATACCTGAACTATCCCAACTATACAATGTGAAGTTATGAACCAGTTTGAAAAACGGATTTTAAATCTAACTTTCTGCTCAAAACTATCTGCTATCTCCCGAGCTCAGCTTCAAAGAATTTTTGAAACAATTTTTCGCTGGCAGTGATTTTGCCAAAGTTTCAGCTTGAAAATCAAACAAAGTGCATTGCAGTGGACCGGATAGAATGCAAATAGGACAAATCAGAGCCCGGTGCGCGGTCGTAGTTAAAAAGGAAGTTTTTAACGTTTAAACAGTAGTAGAAAATAACGTGGAGCTATTAACTGATGGTTGTACCTATATCCTTATTGGTCGTTGTTTAAAATGATTTGCCATTTCCTATTTGGTCATTACAGTATTGTTTTAAATCTGAACGGATGTTGATTTTGGTAATTCAATTAGTTGTTAATGTACCTACTTAGCTTTTGTAAATGTTTGTAAATTAACGATACACTACATAATAAAAATTAATTGAAGATACATAATTTTATTAATTTAATACAAAGTCACAGTTGGATATTGTATTTCTTATATCAAAATCTATTTGCTAAAATCCTTGTCTTCGTTGCATTAGCTATCAAATTAGTAGTCACTTCAGCTGGACTTTTAATAAAATTGTGATTAATAGAAAAAGCATTAAACGCATCATAGAAGTTAAAAAAAGTATAATTCCTATGTATTTATGATTAAATACATGTAAGAGAACTTGAAAGTTCGTTTTAAATATAATAATTTACTGTAATACGGATTTTAGCGATTAATTTTCTCGATGCAAAACAGCTACCGGAAGGCGCTGCTTCTCGGCTAATGCACTTTGTTGATAAACGCACGACCTTTATCTTCGTAAATATGAACCACATTGCCCGCAAAGGTCAGATTGTAGGTGGGTCGTCTTATTTAGCTCAATATAATAATACTCGTATAAATTTATCAGGCAAAAAAAAAAAGCTTACTGAAGTGTCACGTAAGTCCCTAATGTATTCATAAGAAATATTGCTATTTTAATTTTTGAAACTTAATTTTTTAGCGGTATTCTTCAATAAAATGATATTATCGTATCTTGGATATTTGTCGAGATTTACCTAAATTGAACGATGACACTGCCCATTCTATTGCAAAAATGGATAATTTAATTGCCAAAACAATTAAAAAGGAGTCGCATTATACGGAATTTACGTAACTTACATGTTGAACTTAGTAAATATGCAATTAACAAAAACTATTCAAATTAAGTTCTTTTAAATTTTTCCTTTATTTTTTTTGGACACTGCGAGCGAAAGTCGCGCCAGTATATTGAACTCTTCAATTAAAACATGAATGCCAATTGTTGGCATCGCATCTGACGTTGCATTTGAAGCAGGAACGTACAGGAAACAGGAACACTGTATGTAATAATTGCTCACATTCGGTCCCACTACTCCCACTGCGCCTCCGACGCAAGCTTGTTGAATTATTTTTACTTCCTCACATTGTTTTGTGCAAAGCAAGCTTTGTGCTTAAATACATACATCTTTTAGATAGTGTCTCTTTATGATGAATAAGTGACAATCATAAATAAAGCAATTGTTTAAAATTTACATAAATAAAGCATTTGTTTAAAATTTACATAAATAAAGCAATTGTTTAAAATTTACATCATTTCATGAAAAAAAAAATTCAAAGTCGCCTGGAAGATTAAGCTTAATATTATGCAAAAAAATCTTGTATGCAGCAGATAAGAATTTATAACCATCCATCCGCTTTTCACTCAGCACTCGGTAAAAATTTTATGCAATTATAAATAGTTGAAGTGTAAAAATCTTAAATAGTATTTTCGAGTCATGGCTGTATTTAACGAAGGGATTTATCATGTTATTGCAATAACATGACCTAATAAAACTTATATTCTGCTGACATAAACTTGGCAATGGACCAAGTTACCGTTAAAAATGTCTCAGATTCTTGAGAAAATCCTTTATAAATGGTCGAAATCGAAATTCTAATAACGTGTTCCCACAAAGCTTAACTTTGCAATTTTCAAATTTAGGAATTGGCAAATTTCAGATTCAATTGAATTTTAGAACACAATATCAACTAGCCGAATAATTTATGAATACAAAACTTGGGAAAATTAGGTTCAAAAATTAGTTCTCGTAGTCGTAAAGATGGAAACAATACCTTCTTTGTGTTTAATTCATTAGGACCAAAGTATTTTCAAATGACTTCAGTCTTGAACGTTAAAACTTAACAAAGTTTCCAGACACAAATTCTTTTAAGAACAATTTCGAGGACGACACATAAATTCACTAAAGTCGTGAGTTTGCAGTTTTGCACTCACATACTCTTTGTCTACAAAGTTTTAGAAGAGTCATCGAGATAACAGCAAGCTATTAAAAGTGAAGCACTCATTTTGTACGAGGGGATTGAAGGCGTAGTACACAGCAGCAAGCAAATTAGGTTAATAGATTAACACGACCTATCTCCACTTCGCAACTACAAATTAAGAGGAAGTTTATGATTTAATTCTGGTGTGTAGTTAATAACTGTACCTACAATTGAAAATAAAACAAATAGGTATGGTATACGTAATTTAACGACAAAGTTGAATTGGGTTCACTCAAATGATTTCATTTATTATCTCCATGGGTAGGTGACCCATCACAGCCCCATTGCTGGGTACGGTTCTCCTACTGGCCAGGTTCGGATGGGTGAACTAACTTAATGTTATATTTACATTTAACATAACGCACAAAAGTCATTGGTGCGTGACAAGAGGCCTAATTTTTTAATCACAGATATCACCAATTTTAAGACATTTATTTAAAACAAAATTTATAATAATTAGCCCAGTTCTCGTCAATACCTTGAGAAACCGTGAAAGCTCTCCCAAATTAGATCTGTTAGGGATGTACCATAGTCGATACATCCATCTCTCCAATCGATCGATTGCAAATACAACGGGCGTCGCGTGTGGTTCTGCGGCTGAATGTAGAATATTTTTATTTCGGACCGCTTCTTTATAAATATGTAATTAAAAATTAAACAGTGGCCGCTAACGACGCGTTACACGTTAGTTGTTTATTAATTGCCATGAATCACACTCGGGCTGAGAGAGGTGAATCACGTGTCGCTGATCGCAAGCTTTTTAAGTGGGCACGGCGTTTAACAGGGTCGTGAAATGTTTTTAAGGGAATAAAATAAAGTTATTAGCAGCGAAAATTAATAATTAATGAGTGTACGCGTATGTTTAATTTAATTTCTTTTGAAAAGCGCGTTAGAGTTCATGTATCTAATTATCTATGCATAAAGCTATAATATTAATTTCTTTCATCATAATCATTAATGAAGATATTCATGCCGTAGGTATCTATGCATAAAGCTAAAATATACATATTTTTTCATCATAATCATTAATGAAGCTATTTATGCCGTAAGTCTCATATTCATAGTCAGTGACGTCAGTGCGTTTCTACAAGTCGTTTCCTTACATCGTCGCGGCGTCGCTTGAACAAAATAATAACAACTTATGAAATGTATTACATTTACATAACATTAGCTATAACCATTTACATAACGTAATACGAAATAGATGCTTTAATAAGATTAGGTACTTTATGTAATGTACTGTACACAAAACAGAAAACGCGTAAAAAAATTAAAATTTCTCATTGCACTTATGTGGGAAATACTTTAGCCGATTATTTACAATAGACTTAGCGAAGCTTTAAATCTTCTTCCTAATTCCTAACTGTGGTAAAAAAAGGGCTAAACACAACGCAACTTAAAATTAATATTAATCGTGAGGATTAATATTAATTTTAAGTTCAATTTATTAACGCGTTACGGGCCGTAGTGTCGATACGTAATAAGTATAAGAGTATATATCTTTTTTAGGCTATATAGCCTATAAAAGATTTGATCAAGAAATTAACTAAGAAATTCTCAGCCCTAAGGCGGCGTGCGTCGTCAGAATAAAGGATAACGCCGGGATTCACCCGCGATGATGTAATGTATCGTAAATGGTACTCGGTCAAGAAAACATGTGATGTAACAATTCTAGATAAATGTGAAGTGTTCCCGAAAAATGTATCGATTTGTATTGCGACTATAATAATATGAATATTCGTATTACTGAACCAAATGGCAGGCGTCAATGTTGACTATTCTTTAAATTCTGATTTAAATGATTGGTTTTCGATAGGTTTTATTTTGTTTACTTTTTAGGCACCTACATTTTTCCATAAACCCTAGCTAATAGTGAAAAATGCAAGAATAAATTTAAGTATAGGGAACTACATATTATTATATACTAATTAAAATTAACCTATTCAGTATTACAAGACGTTAAATACCTGTATTGCAATAAACAGGCAATTATCGCCACTGTGCATGCATCGCAACCTCGATGATTGTTAAATTTGCATGATGTTAAAGAGAGCAATTCCGTTGCATTGTAACAGAAAAGTACGCAACGAGTGCAATGCCCTGCATGCACCATTAATTTGGTTCCACACCACGGCCATATGCTGCACAGTAATACTTGGTGGACTCCGCTTTACTTGGAAATTATATTACTTTCTGATAAGTAATATAACTTACATATCTATATTTTTATGAGAAAATGTGACGAGCTAATGAGAAACTGTTACTCGGATTTTGTTAATCATTTTCTCATGGGCCATGAGCATAATTATAATAATAATTATAACGAATCATCAATGATGACAATATTTATTTAGTTCATTATGTTTATATAAGATTGTTTCAGTGCTTTCGAAATGAATAAATATTTCTTTCTATCTTTCATGAGGTCCCGTCGGTCGTCAAGTTGCGAAAGAGATCGCGGACGGACCTGTCTGAAGCTAGCCGGGCATCCCAAAAATGTTACATGAGTTAAGCAGTTAGTATTTATAAAAATGTATATTTGCCATTGAATATTATTAATAAGGCTTTTGCGCGCTAATTAGCCAGCTGTTTCTGCACCTGCCAAGTTTTGTGGTTGACATTGATGAGATCAACATCTGCAGCTGTAACACTAAGTAACCAGAATCGAAAGCTTACACAGGAAAATGCTATTTTTATGTATCCGTCACCTGCGCGTCAGAATATGTAAAATTCCTTTATAAACTACTTGTTAACGCTACGAATACAGAAAGATCGATGGTCTCACTGGTAAATGGGTAGTTTAAAACCGAAAGATTGTTATACCTATTATGCCATGCGAATTGTAAAATTTGCGAAATTACTTCTTGACACTACATACCGTCTTACTCCTCTGAGCTACTAAATTGTAACAAATGAACTTATTTTTTTTGTTTGTTTATTGATGTGTTTTAAGTTTTTAACCACCATTCTTTTCTTCTTATTCTTAACACTCGAATAACTCGATTTCGAATTAGTTTCAATTCCAATATAAAACTTACCTTATAAGAATACCTATGTATTCTTGAAGAAATCGGAGTTTGCTATCTATTATTTTATCTATTCAATATCATTAGTTACCTAAAATTCCACCTTTATCGAGTTCTAATCGGTTTCAAGAAAAAATCGCTAAGTTCTCGATACCATTTTAAAAATTTTAATGAAATATAGTGTCAAGAGGTTCTAAACTACGAAAAATTCCCTTATTTTGAACAAGGTAAAGCTCTCTTTTATTTATTACGATTTAGGGAGAATTTAGTCCAGATTACAGTAGGTACCTGCACACACGCACTTATGTCAGCTTTATGTCTTTGGTACAATCTATACTTACTCGTATAGTTGACTGTTCTCTTTATTGGAGGTGGGTTGCAAAGCTGCAATTGCACGCGTTCATTTTATATGTACCATGTAGTTAGGTACTAGCAGAGCAGCAGTTAGTTCGGGTTGATTGTATTTACGTCCCAGTATAAACGCATGTTTGTTTTGTTTGTAAGGGTTTGTTTAACTTTATAATATGTTTATTAAATAACAAACGAGTTTGTTTAAAAAGCATTAGGTATTTGGGATTGCTACGTTTTTACAGACTTCAAAAAAGAGAAAATTCTATGTTCGCCTGTATATATTTTTTCCTTTTTTAAATTAATTTCGATGTTACTAAAACATTTTTTTAATGAAGCCAGAAAGATTACCCATGGCTGTTAATTTTCACGTCCCCTTTGCTTTTGTATTCATTTTGTATCGTAGAGAAGAATTAGAACGAGATCCTCTTTTATCCGGGATCCTAATAAAGAATCCACATTTGGAACACCGAGCATCATTTAACTAAATTATTATTAAACAATAAAATAAGCCATATACATACCTACTATTATATTATGTAATTAATATTTTATTTTTACAAAAAATTTTGTAAGTTTAAATTCTGACAATTGCTTCAGATATGGGTATATTGAAACTTTTAAAGTTATCGGTACCTGTACAATTGTATTGTGTAGCATTGTAATGTGTAAGGTAAGTGAGGAAGGTGATTGTACAAGCGTGCTCTCGTCTGAATAAACATGTAGCAAGACTGCAACGCGCCAGTGCCGCGCTGAGCCTAATAAGGAAATCTATTGAATCATGCATAGTATTGTTAGCCGATATACCTCACAGAGCGCAACGTGGCCAACGTGCTCGCAGCCGTCTATTTCTCCAGGGGGTCTACTCTCTACTTCAGTAATCCTATTCTTGCAGCCTACGGGTCACATGGTGACCCTCCGAACCTTTTCGGCTCAATAAATTAATAAAATTAAATAAGTCATAAACATAAGTACGTACGTTCGCAACTTACGTACTTCACGTTGCAAAGAACTTTCGGTTACGTATCCGATAATAAGTAGGAGTTTCAGGATAGACCCTCAGTTATAACTTTATGAAGTCACCGACGCTTCCCTGAAATTCAACATGTTTACCTAAGCAACGAACACACATGGACTGAATAATGTTTGTACAAATGTTTTCTGCGATTGACTTTTAGATTAACTTTAACATGAGCTCAATACGAATTTATTTGAAAGCACAGATTTAATTAGATATATTATTATATACATTTTTTACTATACAATTGAAAAACGGTGCGGTTTAATATCATTAGTTTAGTTGCTTAGTATTATTCAATTAATCAGAATGGATTTACCCATTAATAAATAAATAATAAATCTAAATAATAAATAATTTTTATCACCAGGCCAAATTTTATTCTATTTATTCATCAGCTTGTGTACACCTACATAACATACATAACTTTAGTAGGAAAGAAAAGCGGATTAGTGCAATAATGTGTATGCTATGATGTACTGCTTATTTCACAATGAAATCTCTTCCAGCAGACGTGATACTGGAAAATTGATATGAGAACAAACTTAGTGCATTCTTATCGATTTATCATTATCACAAACACTTATTATTACGAGGGCTGATGTAACAGTGTTTATTTGGTTTATACGTTTCGGCAAGTGTATATTGCTATATTGCAGCACAATCGTTTATCCTCCTCTAGTGTGGGCGACTGGTAACAAAATGGCTTTGAGATTGCATACTGTTTACGACGTCGCTGCGTCATGGCGATACTGGGTTTATGCGGTCCTGCCTTATTATCTTTCTCTGTGTTTCTGTGCGGTTTTCTCGTCAATATTATAAACTAAAGCGTAATTCGTAGTATTATTACTCTACGTTACGACATAACTTTGTTTATCCATTTTTTGTTTTGTTTAGTCTACTTTAGACCTTGATACTCCACCAATCCGCATTGGAGCAGCGTGGATTATGCTCTAGGCCTTTCGCGGATGTGGGGAGAGTTCCCAGCAGTGGGACATAAAAAGTCTTGAAGACCCTGATATTACATGATTTTAAATTTGCTCAAATTTCATCAGTATAAGTAGTAGTAGTATAAATAATGCTAAAACTCGCCTCGTCTATCTCGCCTCACCGATGGCTCGCACGATGGTTTGGAATTTGGAGCCCTAAAAAACTGTTTGAATAATTGTTAATGAATGGAATCTATAGCAGTGACCAAATTTTTAAATAAAATTTGTCATTTATAGCTGATATAAATATTTATTAGATAGATAAGTATATACCAGTCCCATTTCTTTAACTTCTCAGTGTTTACTTTTACAAATTTTTGCTGGATTTACAGCAGTTTGGTAGCTTTTGGCTAACCTAACTTTTTAGGTGCATTCAAACATATAAAATTCAAATGTTGTAAATCAAAGGGAATGTATACCTACACATTATGGACATGCCCTGTCACGTCACAGCCAACGGTTGATGGTTCCATTGCCCCTAAAGGATGCAATGTTGTTCAAACAATTCTCACGCGACTTCTATGCGCGTTGTGATCGCTCGATTGGATGATTGTCACAAACGACGAACGTGGGGTGATGGAGGTAATTGCCACTCAATTATTGAGATATGAAATCACAAACAATAAACTAGTGATTTATGTGGATGCGCTAAATTGGTGTATTGTTATCACTTAGCAGAGGTCGAAGAGACATTTTCTCGACTTTTATATTCTTACCAGAGGACAAAAGTCTTTAAATATTTAATTTTCAACTATTTCTTTACTCTTATAATAAAATTAAATGTATAGAAGAAGAAGCTTTTGGAAAAACTTATTGTGTAAGTTATGAAATTTTCATAATTTTTGCAACAAAAAATATAAAAGACTGACATAATATTTAATGAATTTACAGATGTATATGAAGATAACTGTAAGATCATTATGATAATAAAGTTGTCCTTAATTAAGGTTTACGACAAAAACGTTCCCATTAAGTCAACTGTCACCGCCACAAAGCAACTGAAAACAATAGATCCATCATCATGGATTTAAACATAATTATGCTTCATCTAAGTAAGAGAACATTATTCAGTAAATAGGTAATGCTTCTTAGTCGTAAGTATAGGCCGACTAGATAAATATATTTGAAGTTCTAAAATAGTAGCGATCATTCGCTAAATAAATTGATGTAGACAAGAAATCGAACGAATTGAACCCAAATCGAAACCACCGTAAAGGAAGGTAGAATTTTTAACCCGTAGGCTATCTGTCTCTGGTCTTAAATATTATTTTTAGTTCATCATTATGTAAAGTTTTCATTACATGAATCTTGAAATATCACAAACTTATGTTCATGTTTAACGCAATCTGCATACGAAATAATATTCAATCGTATTTAAAATTATAATTTTATTCTATTCATCGTTGCGGGCATGGTTCGCAAGCTGCCCCAGTCCAGTGGGTGTCTCAAGTAGCACGAAGACATGAGACGTGAGAATCCATCGACAAACGAATTATATTACACGAGGCACCACAGTCAGAATCATTTCTTATATTTCTGTTACAAAGGAGTATTTTCACCTAAGATCTTCATAGTTTCCTTTCATTTAGGTTTCATTTTAGTTAGGATTCTACTACTGACTGTTACAACAAGGCATACATAGAACATTAATTTTATTTATATTAACTTATTGATATCCGATGAGGATGTACATAAACAGAGCAGGTACTACTTATTTAAAATAAACACTTAAATTTTAAAATTAAATAAATATAGCTTCTAATATAGTCTAATGAAGTGCATGGGTTGCGACACTTGCGACCTTTAACACTGTACAAGTCTAGACTCAGAACATAAGGGTAATTTCACGCAAGACTGAGCACCTTCAAACAGTAAATTGTGTAAGCTGGGGAAAGATTATTTTTAATACATTTATATTCTTACTCAGCACTATATTATAATGTCACAAAAACATTCTGATGAAGTTTGTTAAACCTTCAAGTGACTTAATAGGACACAAAAAAAAGAATGTTTATTTATAAGCCCTCAACCCTTTTTATGTCCCACTGCTGGGCACGGGTCTCTCCCCACAAAAGGGACAGACCTAAGGAATATTCCACTATGCTGCTCTGATGTGGATTGGTAGAGATACAGATTAGTGGCCAACCTAATTCAGATGTTGTCAATCTTCTAAAAGGGCTTGCCAGGTCTATTGACTGTTATTTCTTGATAACAGCAGAAATTGAAGGCTTACTGCAACCTTCGAAGCATGAAAGTGAGCA
>DWAV01001752.1:0-12690 GCA_018231305.1 Noctuana lactifera | reverse complement strand
TAAAGGACAAAAAATATATTATTATACAGCCGAACACAGTACTTTCTCCTTTTTGAAGTCGGTAAATAAGTAAGAGAAATTATTTGTAATAAATTTGTCATGTCCGTAGACGGTAACGTCACGGTCATTCGTAGATAGCCTACGAGTCGTAGCACTCGTAGTAACAAGTGACTTAGTGACATACTTTATTATGTATATTGTGTATGTACATATCAATTGCATTACCAATTACCAATGACCTCTATATTTACTGTACTTAAGGTACGGTACTTATTTACTCAGGCATTTATGTAGCAAAATTTAACTGATAACTCGGGACAAGGAGTCAATATCCACGTCCAACCTCAAATTATGTAAAGTTCTTCTTCTTCTTAAATTAAAAATTCTGTTCATTTTCACTATTAATTAATAATAACTTTTTTTGTTTCAGGTATATAAAAATATAAATATACATGAAAGAGAAATATAGAGTTTATATAAATAAGGTGCCTTACGAATTCCTCCATTTTCCTATTATGCCCACTAGATCGCGAAACTTAGAAGTCTAGATAAAATCCTGTCCAAAATCATGTTTGACTTGGTCCAGAAAAATCTGTCCTTTAATAAGTGTTAAAAACAACTTGCAACGCGGATTTTTGCGACAGTTGTACAAAAATAATCCAATCGTCCATCACATAGGTCCAAACGAAATTGATGAGATATTTTACAAAAGTTGACTAGTGAAACTTGAATTTGGCGATTTTCAACGTTCATTGTGCGATTGTTGCAATAATTACAGAAGAGAAATTCAAATCGTCCATCACATCGGTCCAAAATCACCTGATAAGATATTGAACAAAAGTCGTCAAGTCAAGTGAGCCTTAAGTTTGACTATCGCTTGCTGTTGCAAGGAACAAAATACCTGAGAATGTCACGCGTAGCACTTGTTTTAAGATTGAAGTGTGCGTGGTAGCGGCGTGGATGGTGTTGCCAGCAAGATGTCTGTTTGGGTGGGCAGTGGCTGCGCTGGCGGCGGCGGCGAGGTGCGACCGCCGCCTGTCACCACCGCCACGGTCCTCTCAACGAACACCTCCATGGAATCCGGGATTGAGGCCGGCGTCCTGCCCACAGTCACGGGATCGCTCGCGTCAGCTCGGGATTCCTTGGGATCGTTGTCGCGAGCCGCCGAACCCTTATACGATACAGATCACACGGACCTTGGCTCGGAGTTGGACGAGGCGGAAATACGACGGGAGTTGATGCATGATGTAAGTATTTATTGTATTACTTAAATAATGAAATAACTATTGATAAGTGGTAGGCTGTACCAGCCGACAGTACTGATGAGGTTGAATATGATATGGTTAAGCGCTGAAGCACACTTTAGTAGATCACTCTCTCATGCGCTTAACTATTATTTATTGAAACAGTTGCTGGCAAATATAAGATTAATCTGCAGGTAGATAATAAGTTTTTGTCTTGTTCCAGAAATGGCGCCTGCTGTTTGATAGGGTAAGTTTAACAGTTTTAATAATAATTCCTGGAAAAAAGTTGCACAAATGTAAGTACTTATATACATTTATACAGTAATTGTTTTGGTAATGTTCAAAGTTACACGACCTGATCGTGACAAATTAATTGCACATGTGAGTTTACGTGTAGGTAGATAATATCAACATTTTTTTAAACACCACAAAAAATTATGATCGTCGTGCGTTTGTGAAGACGCTGGCGTTGAACCATCGCATATTTCATAAAAGTGTCGTTTACGATGTGGAAACAAATTTCAAGGAATATCTTTTTTGTTCTTGACTGATTAAAATGTACAGAAGCAGAGAACAAAAAGTTTTATAAGCAGATAAAGAGAGGCGGTAGCGCCGTGGATCAAACGCTGTGTCGTCACGTAGGGGACATTGAGATAATACCACTCCGCAGATAGGGGCGCTTAATATTTTTTGTCCTCTTCTTTTTGGAAATGGTCGAAATTATGAAACTATTACAACGGAATTATACACACATAATGCGAAGTCTCGGAATGGTGGGCGGTTATGACGTTTTGGCGGCCCTGTTAAAATCTCAATTTTGAGTTAGTTTTTGTTTGTACGTGACCGTACCGCCTTGGAGGTGTGAATTATATATTAATGACTGTTTATGTTTGTTGGCAGTTTGATCCGGAGGGCTTCGGCGAGATCCCATGGCCAGATTTCTTGCAGACCCTTCACAACCCGGACTTTATAGCTCAGGTGCCACCACATAAACGTGAGGTAAATTAATTTTGTATTAAATTATTTGTTTATTTCGAAACTTTCATCCATAAGATTTTACTTTGTAGATGTATTTATTTAAACATAATAAAGCTAAGATGGTAATTTGGTAATAGATAAATGTGATTTATATATTAGTGTACCTAATATCGCCTTGAAATTAGTACATCCTCTTATTCCAGATTCTTCTAGACAAAGCTCGAAGTGCTACCAGCGAAGCAATTACCTTCCAAGAGTTCGTGAACGTGGTAAGTACACATCCATCCGATTTAATAGTAAGTTAACACTCCGACATAATATATTTTTAAAATTTCATACTCTAGGTAGAGGTTTGGTGGGCTAAATTGGCGGTCTCCCAATGGTTTTTCTGTGGAGTAACAAAAAAACGTAATGTGTTTGCCTGTATGTCAATGGATTCGTCCTCTGACGAAAAATAATTTTGCCTGGAATGTAATAAAACAACGACGTTTCAATTCTCATGCATCTGCAACAGGAAAACATACATGTAAATATTCGTACAATAGCAAGTATAAGGTACGCATAGAAGAATTGACATCTTGGTTTGGTATTATTACAAATGGCTCAAGAAATTTTGGTATATTAACGACTAAAGTTAAAAGTTTAATCTTTAGCCACTGAAAGTTACAAGTTGATAGCATAGGTTTCAATCTAGTTATTACACTTATCGTAAGGACGGACAGAACGTTGCAACAGTTTTATGTAGGTACTAATTTAGATTAACGAAAAAACTACAATAGTAAATAGTACCTATGCAATTATGCACACGTATTACAATTACAGCTTAGTAAAGTAACTATTTAAACACGTTCCTAGTACATAATATGCGTATACGTAGGTAGGTATATAGTGGCTGTCCAGTCGGTGTTCTTTGACGCGGACGTGGGTAGGTGCGGTCCGTAGCGCCGGCACCGTCTCCCACAATACAAGACAACTAAATTAAGATGCAACGCCGATTACGCCCGAGTCGCGCGCGTCCACTAATCACGCGAGTCCCAACACCCAATTTGAGATAAATAAAAGTTTCGCCCCAAATCCGTTCGGTCAAGCCGTTCAGCCGAACGCAAACGTAAAAGTTAAGTTCAATAAAACCATCCACCGAAAGGACCCACGGCCTTATCTGCCCTGGTCCTTACCGTCGTGCCTCGATGAGATAAGGTCCGGCACGATTTATTAGGTGGACATTTATTTTTGTAACGTAAAATATATTATCTTAAATGCGTATTAACACTGAGCACTGTCGTTTATTATTTGGTATTTTGATAGCGACACATTTGTTTATTTTAAATGGTGTGCCTTTGCAGATAAATTTTTAAAGCTTTGTTTACGGTTTTAAAGAATTAATTAATGTTTAATACTCTAAGGTAATATTGAACGATATTATTATCTTACGTTCAAAGTGTTACAAATATAAAAACAGTAACAGTAACTTCAAAATTTGAATTTTCCTTATTATGATTGTGTTCGACTTGATGTAAACAAATCAGAGTAGGTACATACCACTATTATAACTCGTGCATTAGTTCTTTTGTAATCACAACTTATTTCGAGTAGTATAAAGATAAAAGTACAACCATAATCATCCACCCATCAGCCTTTGGAGGTCCATTGTTGGACATAGGCCTCCCCTAAGTGGCGCTACTCCGCCCGGTCCTATGCCCTGTGGATAATAAAAATGAGTAATAGTCCGATTAACCATTTTGTACATGTAGAGTAAAACAATCACAAAAAATTCTTCTAAATTCACATAAACCAAGCTTTAGTTACAAACTTAGTAATAATTATAATAAGACGTCTGCGATAATCAGATAAAAAGCTCCAACGTAATTTACGAGGCGTTTTAAATTAATTAGACGATCTGATTAGGTCGCATACATCACTTTAATGTCAAACACAAGTTAACCCTCGATTAATTAAACCAGAGATGTATATCCCCAAAGATATTTGCATAAAGGAATCTTAAGAAGCACTTAATTGTGTCGCCAAAATGTGGGAAGTGATTTATCGTGGTATTACCCTTTGCCTTTTACAATAAAATTATTAGTTAAAAGGTCTCAAATTAAAGTAATGTCTGATTTTGAGACAGTTAGCAGACAAATATATATTAAGTATATGATCTCTATATTATAGAGCAGAGCTACTCAAGTGGGATTTGCCAATTACATTAAATTACGAGACTCGTAATGATCAAAATTGATAGTTCCGCGATTGTCAAAAATCTATAACTAATTTTTAATGTTTAGTTGACACTATTTGTAAGGACTATAAACTAGTAGATTACCAAAACTGACAAAACCAAAAATTGAGATGTCAGTGACAGACGATTTACGAATCAATTTCGAGACGATTATAATACCAGACTTGAGGCTTAAGTGAGGGGTGGTAGCTCCCCAGACGAACACTACTTTGGTACTACAGTATTTGTATTAAGAAAATCACTTTTCTCCACTTGCACACTTTTGTACAAGCCCGATGTGTGAATATCATAACCTCAACATACGAGTATCTACCTAATTGTATAGCTATAGGTAGAGCGACCGCGCGCGGACATATGTCACTAAACTCACGAACGTGTTGGTACGAGTATATTCTTTTCTCGCTTGCATCGAAAAATGTTTTGCGTACAATTGTATAGATAGCCGTAAATCAAAATTAAATTCGACGTATAAAGAGACAACAACGGACACAGAGGATCGTGGGCGTTCATGATGCGGCATTCTTATGCTAATCCGGGCGAACCACATTCGAACGGGGTGGGCCAAATTGTTATTTATATTGTCACCTCATGGTTTTTTGTTCGGACTTACCAAAACCTTTCGGCTAAATTACGGAATGACTGCATTGATACAGCCGAGTGTGTTTACGTCGTAAGACGTAAGACGAGGTATTATTTATGAAACGTCTCTTTTTTATTTAGGTTGACCAAATAGGGTGTGAATAGGCAATCTTCTAGGCAAGCGTGATATACCCTAGGATCAATGGACACAAGCGCATGTAAAAAAAATATTTAAAAAACTGATTTCTTCCCTGTAATGAATATAATGATAGGTACCATCAGTAAAAAATAACTCAAGAATCCTAATCGATTATTCCCCTGAAAGATATCCATTATCGATACAATATTTATAATAGCATGCATTGTACAAAACGTCCATAAATTTGTTTCGTTTACACTGTATTTTATTTGGTATAAAGAAAATGATTGATGTTTATACGATGACTCGAACCGAAGCTCTTAGGGAAATGGAACCTACTTGGTTCAGGGAAGCAATTTCCTGACAGGAAATTAGTTCACTCCATTATGGTTTTCCTGGCGCGAAATGGTCATAGAGTTTAATTGTTGGACGTAATGAAGAATGGTATATATACGATATGAAAATTATATTGTACATTAAATTCCTTGCATTTGATATTCGTTTATAACATTAAGAAAGAGCAATTTTCCTTTTTATTTGCACATGAATGAGAATAATTAAGCTGCTATAATACGTAAATAGGTGGTATGAATGTACGCTCTTTTTTATGGGATAGCAGAAGGAAATGATTGTGCAAACCACCTAGTGTAAAATGGTACCCGCAATAGATTATAAAATATTCAATCTCAAATAATACCTGTCTCCTACTTGGGGCCCGAGACTACAACTTACAGGCATGATGGCTTCATTATGACAACACAATGACTGATCAATCGTTTTGTAATTGAATTACGTTGGAATGGTGATCAGCTGATCAGCATCATTATTCGCAACTGCCGAAAAACGATAAATAATTTTTTACGATGAATTACATAGTTTTAAGTTAAGGCTATAAATTTTTTGATATTAATTATTATAAGTTTGTCATTTACATGATGACAGTTGCAAGTCAGTGGACAACTAATGCATTACCGAAACTGTCAGAATCAAACTTTGAGATGCCTGTAACAAACGATGACTACACAATTACGAAACGATTGTAATAGCAGACTCGAACCCTATGATCGTAAGTACAGATGCGTTGCTACTCCAGAGGGCTGACATGGTCGTTTTGTATCATAATGAAATATTTTCGGAAACCAAAAATATATGGCGGTGATACTTTCCCGGTCGGCACGTCTCGCATACGTTTTCGCGAAGAGAAAAAATTAACTTTCACGTAATATTCACTTATCTATTTAATATTTTTTCCTTATGATGTCATAATATTAATAAATAGCACATAGTGAGCCCTATATGCGTTGGTTGGGCATGAAGAGTCAGCAGCTAAGTATACCTGTGTCGGAGTACAAAAAACTTTTGTGCGTCGCCGAAGACCCTTAATCAATTTATGAGGCGCTAACTGGAACACAGAAAATGTATTAAAGCCCGCTGTGGGAACAGACAAACGCCTTATACGGATTTCAACATGCATAATAACTTTATAATTTTAATAAAAGTTGTTAATGTAAAAAACCTGTGCGTAGCAATTTTACGTACTCGAACGATTTGTACCTACTAGCTATATAGCTTTTCGTATTCTGAAGGACTTCATAGAAATATGAAATGCACAGATAGTCGGTAATATAAGTACCTATTTCAGGATGTTTCACCACGACAAAGGTCTAATTTGTTTATGCATTTGTGATATAATTATACCATAATGTTGTTTAAATAAAGTGTATGATAATAATTTTAGTTCCACCATTATTACTTGTTTCTAAAAAAGCTTTATTCACTCCACCTGACCTATTATTAATTTTATTACTTTTATTATTATAGAATAGCGTATCATGAATTCCCTGTGAAATTTGTGTACATATTAATATTTTACGGTGCGGTCGAAGTCGGGGCCCATATGAAAAACAAAAACAATTACTTAATAAAATACACCTCAATCAAAATTAATTGCTTTACGCATTAATCTCTTTATCTTCCCTCAGCTACAAAACAACGTGTCCATTCTCTGGGGTAATGGAAGCAATCATTCCAGATAAGATACTCTAATGTGAGAAAAGGTAGACAGACGTACGGCTCGGATCGTTAATTTAATTTGAAATAATAAAAGTTATATCCATCATTTATCACTTTCGACAAATTTATTTTTAAATGCCTACTTCGACGTCCTTCTTATCTGTGACTGGCCAGTAAGGTGGGAGCAAAAAGACAAAGAGACCTGTTATAAATAGACGTAGGCGTGCCGGTGTCGGCGAGGCGTCAAGTCGTCATTAATACGAGGTAGCGAAGACGTAGACGCCACCGCCGGATGCCATCACACATATCAACGTCACACATGCAAAATCAGTCCATAAATTGGCTGGGATTTACCCAGTCTATAGCTCGGTAGATCCATGTCATGTCTTATGTAAAGTCATGCCTAATCCAAGGGCTTAAAAGCTTCAGCCAAACTGAATCGTAAATTATAAAACAAAATTGATGTAACCCTCAATTTGAAGTACCTAATTCGTTAGCAGGTCCTGTCGCGGGCGCATTCCTCCGTCGAGTAGGTTTTCGTGTTCGGTCGGACTGTCCGTCCGTAACTCACACGGTATCGCTGCCATCTAAATTGAGATTTTATTGACGATTACTGTTCTAGCGACGATATCGTTGCGATCTTGGCGCCCGGCCGAACCTCACCGCGTCGGTCGCGTCGATCCATTATTGATGTTCCGATTTCATCTTGAAAACAAATGTTATCATACGAACACAAGTGTACGATAGAAGAGATTTTGTGTAGTTTTTTTGTTATCTTTATCGGTTTAACCTGGTTTACTTGACCAGCTGGTAGCTTAGCTAGCTTTTCTTATTACGATCAGCGAGAATCCACATTTCCATTCTAAAGCAAAAATGTCAGGTAGTTATTGCGATATGGACGAAGGGAGGGATGAAGTAAATGGTTTCCGCCAAACTTTATAAGACGGCCATCTTACTTCCATTCGTCCAATGTTCAATCTATCTCAGATTAAAGGCCAGAAAATTTTCTTTATCCTAGTCTTCAAAAGCCGCATCTTTTGGGTTGATAATGATAATTATATACCTAATATCTTATATTATAGCTTATTAAATCTAGCTTCTAAGAATACACAACATCGACAGTAAATAAAGACAACAGATTTAATGATATTGTCATGAGAATTGTTACGATAAAGATTCGTTGACATTAATCCGGGCATCAATTTCTATATATTACCTATTGTTAACTGAGAACAATGCGAGACTTGATGTCCAGACAGACAGACAGATTTATTTTTTCCATTTTTAGTGTTTGCCATTTAGATATTATTATCTACAGTGAATAAAGTAGTATGAAATAAAGACGCTTTAATTAGATTATTTAAGTCTAAAAACATGATTGTAACTAGGTAGGTATCTAATCCAAGTTGTGTCGTCTCCTTTTTCGACTTTGAAAAATTCATGCAATTAAAACACCATTTCACGTTAGCTTATGAAAAAAGTACTAATAATAAATTGACTAGATAAACTACAGTAATACTTCACGATAGCAAGAAAGCATGGACTGTACATTTAGATGTGTGTTTAATAAATATTTGAGCATAAACAAAAAGAGCGGCATCCCTTAGGGTAATGAACTTGAGAGGGAACAAATGATGATGGCCTCCGGAGTGGTCCGTGGCGAATCGTCGCCGGGGGTTGATGTTTCGTGTAATCCTAACGATTTTTTCGAGGACCACACCGCAGCAAAACAGTAATTTCACGCACAGCCAGTTCACACGCACCTGTGCCTTTTCTTGTGTTTATTTACTCACTATCGGTGTGAAAGTGCATTAGCTATCAACCCTTTCATAGCGCCGTGCGAGCAATACTTATAAGTCTTGCTCATAAACTGAATTTTTAATTAGATAGCAGGTTCGTTAAAAATGGTATTGGTAATGGTATGGGTATTTATCTACGAGTTGGTATATGATGTAGCTGCTGTTGTTGGAAACGCTTTTGCCTGCTTTGGAGGGAATTCGATGAATTGCCTTACTTCGTCCATTGGTGAAAACTGTACGAAAATCTGTTCAGTAATTCAAACAGACACACAGACAACAGACGCCGGGGGACTTAATATTATAATACATACTTGTATGTATGAGTAGGTATAACATATAAAAATGGTAACTATATACTTATGTTTATGAGACTATTCAAATACATAATAATTAATAATCAAATTATGCGTATAAGGCCGTGTAGCCTCGACTCTTAAACGATTGCTGAATACATAGCTCATTATATAGTTTGTTAAGGTTACGTATTGATTGATTACTTGCACGCATTTTTATTCAATGCCAACTAACTAAATTAGTACAATTATGAATGGATCTTGCATGAGAATTTACGAGTACCTACTTTATAACGGGCAAGGCGTGCCGCGGTTAGCAAAACAAAGCTAAGTCACGGAAGTTCATTAGATTGCGAATAGATAAGTCTAAATACAATGACATGTTCATACATTGTTGTGTCGGTGAATGAACTTCTGCGAATATTGTGTGGAGGTGTCGATCGTAAAGATTCCAAAACGGGCCCCCTCGCGATGATGGCGGCGAGTGACATCACCCCGCTAACAGCAGTAGGTGAGTGTCGTGTTGCTCCAAATAGGAGCGTTGTCTCTTCTTAGGACAAGTGGCATTTAAATAGAAACCATCGAAAAAGGGTATAAAAATCAATTTAACAACGGTCTCTTATCCCGTTAACGGCAATAGATAGGCTAGCGTTGCTTTGCTCCATATAGAAGCTGCGCGTCCTTACAGAACAAGTGGCATTTAAATGAGAAATTTAAATGGAAAAAGGACAACTAAAACAATTGAAGAACAGAGGACAAGGCGTCTACGGAATGCTGCTGTCTATATTTAGCGCGCTCGTTTGCAGTGTGTCGAAATGAATAATATTATATGAGAAAACAGAAGTTGAGCGCCGCGTATAAATTAGCAGATAATCGACCGACATCGGCAGATGCCTACGCGCACGCGACCCGTCCGCGCCGACATCTCTTGTTTAGTTGTTTACTGATAGTTGATTTATGTTAGAAACAAACTGCGAGGACCATAAAATATTTAATAGATCTTTTTCGAACCTCATACTCATAATAGCCACAATAATACATCGACTACAATGACACTATGATCTTTGTTGGCCTTTAGGTATAGTCATAAGTGTCACCTCTTCAATTGGATGACACGATAAATATTGATGAATACTTAATGCCGGTTTCTTAAATAATAATAAAGACCAAATCAACTAATCAACTGACAAAATATGTATTGTCAGGTATATTTAGATTTTCTGAACGGATGCTCATATTGATCATGTTAGATGAACTTAGATGACAAAGATTAATCGTTTTTACGTATCATGTAAGTGTCATCCACCCGCAATTTCCAGTCCACAAGTGAACATGTTGCCTGCAGTTGCATCGAACTATCGGGAACTCCAAAAACATAAAGAATCATAGTTAACATCCCGTAAGTAGGTACGATATTAAAATTGCTCTAATGTCTTAGTTGTTCTTAGCATTGGGCTGCGTCCTATAGTTCGCTCTAAGCTTTATAGAGCCGTCATTTATTCTCCAAAGAAACCTATCTGGCTACCTACTCTGAAACCGATACAAACTAACATGATCTGTCAGCGCTAAACATTAAGAGTAAAAGTTCTATTGCAGGTGCGGTGCCATTTCCTAATAGTTATTTAGAAATCTGTATCTTGTACGTTGTCGGGGAGTGCGCCCGGAATTGTCCGTGAAATCGTTTACAGGCCCGATAAAGAGATAAGACAAGGGCGATGCCAGACGCGTCCAGAGTTAAATATTTACAGTGAGACTGTAAGGAAACATAAATAGTGTACGTCCGACAGTTCGTTACTGCCGTTAATTGGATTCGTCATACCGCCTCAAGCTGTTTTCGGTCCAACAAATGAAAATTGTAATGCAACACTACGAATATCGTAAGTTTAGGATATGATGATGATGATGAAAGATATACGAATATATGCTGTTCACTATTTTCTCTGAATATGCTGTTCTCTATTCTCCGTATACTAGTAGGTTAGCATTCGAAATAAATGGTTTCTCTTCTGTTCTATTTTAATTAATATAGCTGATGCTTACTCGTCTGATACCGATATCGCTTTGTATCAGTTTAATTTGTTTTCCTAACCTACCTGTGATCAACCGACCAATCTACCTTCCTCTTAAAACATAAATTTTACGTTCGATACTTATATTTTTATTAAGTATGTTAGCGAGATAAAAAAAACACTATTACATACATAATATAAAATAATATTTAGGAAGAAAGTAAACAATAAAAAACAAGATAAAAACGCAATACAGCACAACAAAGAATGCGAATATCCCGAAGCGAAATTGCTCACAAGTGCGAATTATCAACCGCAGTTGCTCACTGTAATATAGGGTAAACGCCCCTAATGCTGACTCTAGTATGTATTTGACGTCCAGATAATAACACGTGTTGTGTATCTAGCGATAATTAACTCGACGTTCTCAGGGAGCTACCAATTAAAGCGGGCATCGAGTTCGAACCTTGACCTGTAACTGTAAGAAAGTGCCTTAGTGGCGATAGCTGCATAAATTAAGCATGGTCAACGCAGCTACATTTATAATTACTATAATAGCTAATTAAATGGAGTCAAATATATAATTTAAGTATTTTAAAATTTTTTTACTTCCGTCGCAAAAATAATCCACCCCTCGTGTTATATCTATCTATACGTCAATAATACAACTTCCAAACCGTACCTACTTCCCTACTCAACTGTTGCAACGAAGCAAGGAAATAAACGGCACAATTAAGACGAGTAAATCAAACAGGTTTCGTCAAAAACCGAGCTTCAAGGCTATTGTTTTTGAAGATACGTGTTATAATCGCATAATTTCACGGTGAGTGAGCAGAGGCAATTAGTCACCAGGGCGCAAGGCGCACGTGAGAGCAGTGTGAGAGTTGATAAGGATCTAAGCCGCTGGCACCACTGCTGCCGTTCTCGGTCACACATCAGGTACCTTTACCCGGTTCCCATGAGAGCTTTACGTTGGCTCAACTGATTATAGACTAGTAGAAAATATTATACAGAAGTAACTCTTTATGCCCTTGTTAATTTATGCATTTAGTTATGCCATGGCTGGAACATGTTTCCTAGTTCTATTGTATAAGATATTTAAAGTTTATTGCCTTGCATTAAACAATTTTTTTTTCGTTGTTTGTGTTCGAGTTAATGATTACGTTATCAGACAGATTGAAGCTTGATAAAAAGCTATTAGGAAATAGTTCATCCCGTGTGTTTTGTTGTATTTCGCAAGATATCTACATACATTATCTACTGAAATATCACTACATAGTATGAAACAAAGTCGCTTTCTCTGTCCCTATATCCCTACGTACCTATGCTTAAATCTTTAAAACTACGCAACGGATTTTGATGCGGTTTTTTTTAATAGATAGAGTGATTGAAGAGGAAGG